>APFE030269765.1:0-18699 GCA_000404065.3 Pinus taeda
CTTTTTATGGCTCCAACCATATAAGCAAACATCACTCAAAGACAAGGGGTGTTAGAAACTCTCTCCCAAATTCTACAAACCATATCAAGTACTTCAGCGCATTGGAGAAGTGGCCTACAAGTTGGCCTTGCCACCTACTACAAAAATCCATCCAGTTTTCCATGTCTTATGCCTCAAGAAACTGATTGGGAACAATTGCATAATTCAGACCAGTCTACCTGAATTGGACAAAGAAGGGTCCATCTGGCTTCAACCAGAACAGGGCCTTGACACACGAGTCAAGCACTTGCGCTACCACATGATTAAGGAAGTCCTCGTCAAATGGAAAGACACCTCTCCGGAAGATGCAACTTGAGAACTAGCCACTATTCTTCAGCAGTTTCCGCAGCTTCAGCCTTGAGGACAAGGCTAGTCTTAAGGGGGAGGGCATGTTAGGGACCCACCCTAACCCCCTTATTTATGTAATGGGACCACGTCATAGTCAAGAGTCAATAAAGCCCATATTAATAATTGTAAGTGGTTATCCCTCAATTAATAACGGAACCACAGTTGTTAGTTGCAAATGGGTCGTAGTATTAAATAGATGGTATTATTAATACCACGGTATTGGCCCGTGGTATTGCATGTATGAGTCATATATAAAGGATAGAGATTCCCTGCGAGGAGCATCGTGTCTTATTTTGTAATCGAGCTCTGCTCTATTGGAGGTTGCCCCCTCGAAGAGGCAAGTGAACATTACTCTCTGAATAATAAAATCATTGCCATTCTGTGTTCTGGGTATCCTTTCTTCGCATATTCTGTGTTCTCGGTCTCTTTTCTTCGCATATTCTGTATTTGGGTATCATTTTCAGGTTAAGAGCATAACACAAAGTGGCTGACAAAGACACTTGAAAGTGTTCACCTTGATGAGGTTGGAATGACAGGAACTAGAAATTCAAACAGGCAAAATGGAGGTGATGTAGATGACTCTAATTCACCTGTTGATATGGATGTTTCTTATGATTATGAATTGAATTTGTCTACATATTATGAACCAACTTCCTTCAAAGAAGCTGCTTCTCGTGATGAATGGAAAGAAGCGATGCAAAAGGAGTATGATGCCCTCAGAAAGAATGGCACTTGGAAGCTAGTTGATCCTCCATTGGGACAGAACCAATTGGCTGCAAGTGGGTCTATAACAACAATTATAAAGTTGATGACTCACTTGACAAGCAAAAAGCAAGGCTCGTGGCAAAAGATTTTGCACAAAAGGAAGGGTCAACTATGACGAGACTTTTCCCCCACAGCAAAATGGGCTACCATACGGACACTCTTTCCTAGCAGCTCAGAACGGTTGGAAAGTCCATCAAATGGATGTAAAAACTGCTTTCTTGAATGGAGATCTAAAAGAGAATGTTTTTATGTCCCAGCCTGAAGGATTTGCTGTGAAAGGACATGAACATAAAGTATGCAAACTTGTGAAGTCCTTGTATGGCTTCAAACAAGCACCACGAGCCTGGTATGAAAAGCTAACTGAGCATCTTCTGAAACTCAACTTCAATCATTTTGATCTTGATGATGCAACTTTGTTTGTCAAGAAGGTTGGAAAAATAGTTGTATATCTTGTTGTATATGTAGATGATCTTTTGATGACAGGGAACAATGAGAGCTACATTGCATCCATAAAGAAGGAATTGAGGAAAGGTTTTGAAATGACTGATTTGGGCTATGTTCATTACTATCTTGGTATTGAAGTAACTCAACATTCGAAGTCCATATTTCTTTCTCAAAAGAAGTACATTGGAGATCTGTTGAATAGGTTTGGCATTACAGAATGCAATTCTCTTACTACTCCAATGGAACAAAACTTAAAGCTCACATCCATTGAAGGAAAAGAATTTGAGGATGCAACAAAGTATAAATAGCTTGTAGGAAGTCTCAACTACCTAACTACTACTAGACCAGACATTTAATTTATTGTTGGAATCCTCTCCAGATTTATGCAAAAGACTTATGAGGGACATTGGTCTGCTACAAAAAGAGTTCTAAGGTACTTGAAGGGAACTCAAGACTTTGGAATTAAGTATACAAAGGTGGATGACTTCAGCTTGATTGGATACTCTGATTCAGACTTCGATGGAGACAAAGAAGTTGGGATATCTACTTTAGGTTATGCTATGAGTCTTGGATCAGGAGCTGTCTCCTGGAGATCACGCAAACGATCAGTTCCAGTAGATTTCACAACAGAAGCAGCATATGTGGCAGTAGCTAAGGCAACAAAAGAAATTGTGTGGCTCAGGAAAGTTCTTGAAGATTTGCAGGTAAAACAAGAAAAATCGACTCCACTCATGATTGAAAATACCTTGGCAATAAAGTTGGCCAAGAAACCAAAATTCCATGATCGAACAAAACACATCAATACTAAATATCATCTGATTCGACATCATCTTCAGGCCAAAACAATCCATCTCCGCCATTGTTCCACTAATGAGCAAATTGCAGACATCTTCACCAAAGCACTTGGAAGAGAAAAGCTTGAATGGTTCAGAACAATGCCTGGACTCACCAACATCCCTTCAGATTAAGGGGTGTAATGTTGACACCTAATCATCAGGATTGGGTGAATAAGTGTAATTGATGTAAATAAATAATAAGAAATATGAATAGTCACCGGGAGATGAAGTGAACAGTCTCTCCCTCATGTATATAATAAAGACCAGCTTGAATGAATAAATGTGAATTGATTTGGAGGAGTTACTGTCTGGTCTGAAAAATTTAAATTAAATAATAATTAATAATTAAATAATAAATTTACATTAATTAATATTTAATATGAATATTTAAATAATTGAATTATAAATAATTTAATAATAATGATTAAATAGTTTAATAATAATTATTAAATAATTAATAATTAATTAATAATAACTTATTTATTTATTTTATATTAAAAAAAACATAATATAATAAAACCCTAATGAATATTATAAACCCTAGGGAATAATAAACTAAAGGGATTAACATTAAAAACCCAAGGGATTATAAACCTAGGGGAATAATATTAAAATCTAGGGATTAATATTATAAACTCTAAAATAAATTCTATAAACCCTAAAACATGGTTAACCATATTTTACCATGGATGATTTTCATATTGAGACAATATTTGTCACTATGTGACATTTGACCATGGTTGATTTAGACAATCTTTGCCGCAATGTGACATTGGACAATGGTTGCGCATGGTTAACCATGATTATAAACCCAAGGGATTTATATTAAACCCTGATGATTAATATTAAAAACCTGATGAATAATATTATATCGTAGGAATATGAACCCTTAGATTGATAAACCCAATGGATTGATATTATACACCCAAGGGATTAATTATAAAACCCCAAGGTATTATAAATGAAGTAAACACTATTAAATCCAATGGACTAATATTATAAACCCAAGGTATATAAACCCTAATATAAATATTACAAACCCAAGGGATTAAAAATACTAAAAACCCAAGGGATAAATATTATAACCCAAGGGATAAATATTATAACCCAAGGTATATACCCTTAGATAAATATAATAAACCCCAAAATGAACATGCTTGACCATGGTTAAGCATGGTTGATTTTCACATTGACACAATCTTTATCACAATGTGACGTTGGACTATGGTTGACCATGATCGATTTTCATATTCATACAATATTTGTCACAATATGATGTTGGATCATGGTTGACCATGGATGACCATGGTTGTCACAATGTGACATTGGACCAAGAGACAATCTTTGTCACAATGTGACCATGGTTATTCAACAAAGTTGACAATGGTTGACCATGATAGACCATCATTCACCATGGTTGATTATCATATTGAGACAATCTTTGTCACAATGTGATGTTGGAACATGGTCGACCATGATTGAGTTTCATATTAAGACAACCCTAGTCACAATGTGATATTGGACCATGGTTGACCATGATTGATTTTAATGTCAAGACAATCTTTATCAGAATGAGACGTTGGACCATGGTTGTCCATGGTTGATCTTCATATTGAGACAATATTTATCACAATGTGACATTGGAGCACAGTTGATCATGAATAACCATGGTTGATGATGGTTGGCGATGGTTGACAATGATTGATTTTCATATTGAGACAATATTTGTCAAAATGTGGCATAGGACCATCGTTGACCATGATTATAAACCTAAGGAATTTATATCAAAACCTAGGATTAATATTAAAAACCTATGAATAATATTATACCTTAGGAATATGAACCCTTATATTAATAAACACAAGAGATTAATATTATAAGCCCAAGGGAATGTGGTTGACGATGCTCGACCACGCGCAACCATGTCATAATGTGGCATTCGACAATGGTTGCACATGGTTGACTATAATTATAAATCCAAGGGATTTATATTAAAACCTACGCTTAATATTATAAACCTGATGAATAATATTATACCCTAGGAATATTAACCCTTAGATTAATAAACCCAACCGATTGATATTATAAACCCAAGGGATTAATTCGAAAACTCCAATGTATTATAAACCCAAGGAAATAATATTAAACCCAATGGATTAATATTATAAACTCAAGGTATATAAACCCTAATACGAATATTATAAACCCAAGGGAATAATAAACCCAAGGGATTAATACTAAAAACCCAAGGGAATATTATTAAACCCAAGGGAATAATATTATAAACCAAAAGATAAATATTGTAAACCCTAAAATAAACAAGGTTCACCATGGTCGACCATGATTGATTTTCATATTGACATAATCTTTGTCACAATGTGACATTTAACTATGGTTGACCATGATTGATTTTCATATTGAGATAAACTTTCTCACAATGTGACATTGGACAATGCTTGACCATGGTTGATTTTCATATTGTGACAATATTTATCACAATGCGACGTTGGACCATGGTTGAGTGACATTGGCCCATGGTTACGCATGGTTGACCATGATTATAAGGCCAAGGGATTTATATTGAACCCTAGGATTATTATTACAAACCTTATGAATAATATTATACCCTAGGAATTTGAACCCTTAGATTGATAAACCCAAGGAAATAATATTAAACCCAAGGGATAAATATTATAAACCCAATGTATATAAACCCTAAGATAAATATTGTAAACCCTAAAATAAACATGGTTGACCATGGTTGACTACGGTTTATTTTCATATTGACACAATCTTTGTGACAATGTGAACGGAGCACAAACACTCTGCACTGAAGATGTTATTTGCAAAATGTTTTAGGAATTATTTTATATAACCCAGGAATGTTTCATTTATTCATTTTTAATAAAATAAAGATAGGAGCATATCAAAGAAACTGAAAAACCATTCATGTACTTTTTATGCTATCAATTGGATCATGTATTGGATGAAGAATATTCTCAAATTATCAAATCTCAGCCATTCATAATCTAAAAATTTGCAATTTCTCAAGCCCAACTAAAATATAAACCACACATACATAATATTATAATTAAAGAGAAAATCAAAATACAAAAATGTAATATTGAATATGAAAAGTTTGATTTTTCAAAGAAAAAGTACTAAACATGTTTGTTCATATTGACCAAAATATATAGATAATTAGTTCATTCCAATGTTCGTAAGGAGATAATAATATGTTACTTGAATATCATAGATGTAGCTAGGGGAGAAAGAAATAAAGTCTTTCTAGTTTTGTTTTCATAAATCTTACCCTTGCAAGAGATATGATGGTCAATCATAATTCCAAATTAGTGGGACCATACTCTAATTTGAATAATTGAGATTCTTAAGTCATTATATTAAAATTGTTGTAGGTATTTAGTTGGCTAATAATTTTATTTGAGATTCATTTCTATAATGATTCAAATTGGATTATCATACAATTTTTCATCTATATTGATATTTTTATGGTGGAGGAACTGGAGGAATTAACTTGCAAAACCCATTTTAGCGGTTGATCCTAGTTTAGAAAATATAGGTTTGGAACCTTCTAGAGACAATTTGAGGCATCAAACAACACTTTTGGGGTCAAGAGTTCATGAGCATAGTCCTATCCCCATTATGTTGATATACACTTTGAGACCTTTCTAATGGTTGAAATATCACCTAAATTGAGGGTCATATGTAGAACTTATCGCTCCTGTAATTTGACCTTCCTAGTTGACCACCATGGTATTAGTGGGTTCCACACTAGCCCTTGTAACTCACACATGTAGGGCTAGCCACATTAGGTCTTTAAATAATATTTTAGATAATCCAAAACCTTATAACATTGAGGATTTAGAAAATCAAAACCCTACCTCTAGATGGCTATTTGGCTATGTTAAATACCGATCCACTTGTAGGAGAGGAGGTTCCATTATTTTGCATTGTCATTGTTTCATAGCTAACCAAATCATCTAAGATTGACACTTTAAAAGCATTATAGAGGAGTACGAGGATTCTGTAATAATTTTTTATGCCACAACGTCAAAGGTAACTCCATAGGAGTTCCCATTCCCTTACATATGCATATTTATAACTGAAGAAAAGAGTGAAGAGGATATGCCTCACCTGCAACCTAGGTTTACTATTTATAAACTACCACGGATATTCCACTAGAATAGTCTAATAAATAAATAAAATATTAACTATGAATATTAATTCCTTTTAGATCTCAGATTCTTTATTTATTGCTTTTATGTTTAAATAAATAAATTAGCTAAAATGTGAGAAATATAGAATAAAAAGAAATACAAAAACCATTCACTACATACACAAATTTAGCCCTAATAAACCCATAATGAAGAAAACTGAGTGAGAAGATGAGGCTCCTTTGCTCTCCTTTCCTTGGAATGATAATACACAAGTATAAATGAAGAGTTATTCTTTATGCAGTGACTTGAGACCTATGGCTTGAAAGGCTACTAGAAAATGTAAGCCACCTATGTTATTCGCTTTAACTTCCCACTCCCAGTTTCTATGCTAAAAATTTATAGAACAAAATACTATAGTATAGAATGGAACCCCTACTCCTTTTGGCAGCCCAATATTTAACATAGCCTTATTTCCAATTAGCAATAATATTTGACTCCCTTAACTCTCAACTATAATTATGATTTTGGACCTTTTAGGGTATTCTTGCAATTCCACATGCGGTTAGTCTCATATGTATGAGTAATGGGGGTTAACATGGATTCCTCTCATACTATGGTGGTCAACAAGGTAGGTCAACTTGTAGGAGGCATAACTTTTTCATATTAACTTTGTTTGACATGATTCTCGTGACATTAGAAAGGTCTTTGACTGAATAATAACATTAAAGAGTCTAGTATAAGAAAGAGTTTATGACCCCAAAAAAACATCATTTAATGCCTAAAAATGTCTCAAGAAGGTTCCATACCCTAATTCTCCATACTAGGACTAACCATTAAAAATGATTTGACAAACTAATTCCTTCAATTTTTCCACTAAAAAAGGACCAAGATAGAGGAAAAATATTATAACTATCCAATACAGATCACACCTCTCCATTTATGGAGGATTTTTGTCCACAAATGATTTATTTAATAAGGAGAGATTTTCTTTTCTTTACATTCTCCTTAGAGTATCTTTTTTCCTTTCCTAGAAGTTGTACTTTCAACCTAATCTGCCAAAGGTCATGCTACCCTTATCTGCTAGTTCTAGGCCTCTTTTCGAAACTATCCTCTACCAACTCTACCTAATCATCTAGTTCTAATTCCTTTATCAAGGGTAGGACATGTCCCTTTTCTTAATCCAACATAAAAGGCTCATAGAGTTTGAGATTCTCCACATTCACTACTAAGTAAATGCACATGTATGGGGGTTGATCTAGTCGATAGGAATTATCTCCCACCTTTTCTGATATCTCAAAGGAACCATACCATTAAGCCTTGATCTTGTTACCAAGACCTTCTAGTCTTTCCTTGTTCAACTGTAACCATACTCTTTCTCCCACTCTAGATGACTTCTCTGTTCTACGTTGATCATGCATGGACTTATATTTTTCATGTGACTTCTTCAATGTTTATTTTACTTGTAAATGAATCTACCTAATCTTATCAATGATTTTTTCTACTCTTAATGCATCTCTTGTGAGGTCCTCCCTCATTCCTCTTTACTGACCATATATAACATCCAAGGGGCCCGAAGGTCATGAATATCTAAAGTAAGTTTCAAAAAGGGGACTTACTAATAGAACTATGGACTATTATTGTTATAAGGGTGTATATATATATATATATATAATATATATATATATATTATATACATATATATATATATATATATATATATATATATATATATATATATATATATATATTTATATATCGTAGGTCTTCGGATGCTTTTGCTTATAACCCTTCAAAAGCCACACCAAAATATTGATGATAAATTTTGTCTACCCATTTGTCTATGGATTAAATGTTATAGACCTCTTCAATTTTGTATCCATCTTCTCCCACAATGCAGTTGACAATGGATCATGAAATTTAGTGTCCCTATCTAAAATTATGCTCCTTGATATCTTGAGCACCCAAAATTATCTAAAAAGCAAGCTTGTTTCTTCTTTCCACTTGATTTTGTTTCTATAGGTCATAAGAATGGAAATCTCATTGAACTTATCAAAAACCAAAAATAAGTAGTCATGTCCCCTCTTGGTTGTTGGTAAACCTCCCATAATATCCATGGAAATGATTTCCCAAGGACAAGCGAGTATAGGTAATGGATGGTATAGACCCTACTTCCTATTACTGAGCTATTTGGTACAACAAAGTATATATCCTCTAATGTATTATACTACATATGAATTACATTTATGGGTCAATACACATACCTTTGTAATTTGGACACTATATTCCAAACACAATATGCCTCACAATCTTGGAGGTGTGAGCCTCTTTGATAAGTTGTAGTCACTCACCTTTAGGAATACAAAGCTTTTCCATCATGTAGAGTAACCTATTCTAGAGATGATAGTCAACTTTGTTGTCACCACCTTCTACACAACTGTGTTGCACATATGTTAACTTTGATGTCAACTGTAACATTGTTAATGATGGCTGAGGTGTGGTGCATATCTCAGGTGGATACCTACCCAATATCAAGTAGACAAGGTTCGAGTAGGGAAAGAAAACAACATTTGGTTTTTCCACAAGTTAGGATGAAGTACTAAACCCAAGATGTTGGATGTCATATTTTACTAGTATGTGATATAAGCTCAGGTTTGGTACTCATATATAAGCATAGGTGGTGCATAAATGTGAATCTCATTAACACTAAAATCAAATACTTTTTCTCAAAATCCATGTTATTAATATCAACCTTTAATTCATGATTAAAATCATGATTAAACCATAATTAGTAGATACCAGAGCACCAGGCACTGGGTGCCTTGTTAATTGAGCAAGATGATATGTCATGGCACTTCCACATGGATGATAGGTGGAAGATACAGTAACATGGCAATAACAGTGAGTGACACGTGGCAGGGGAGCATGCATTTTTGGCTAGTCGATTGGACGATTGGTGACACATGGAAACCACATTGATGCAACCAATCAGGCTACTCTTGATTCTCTTGATTTTTTTCTTTATTTCTCTCTTGATAAAACCAACATTCTCAAGATACCACTCATCCTTCATAGAAATTATTAGTGCAATTAATTCATCCCAAAAATAAACTTTGTTCTTGCAAAACCATTAAATGAATTACTTCTTAGTTCTAGATGTTTATCCTTCATCCTCTTGGGAGACTGAGGGTTGGGAATGATTGCTTAGAAAAAAGGCACTTAAAATTCTTCCCTTTCAAATTGGTGTTTTCTCATTATAACCAAAAAGATGTTAAAACCTTAAAATCATGTGTTATCACCTCTTCCTCTTTCTCTCTATCCAATCATCCAAGATCTAGATTAGTATGAGTGTACCTTAAAATCATGTGTTATCACCTCTTCCTCTTTCTCACTATCCAATCATCCAGGATCCAGATTAGTATGAGTGTACCACTCCTCTTTGTTATGGGATGTTGTATGAATTGGATATAACATATTCGAACAAATCTATGGGTCTAGCCTAGATTTCACTAAGAGTTGGATTAATATGTCCACTAGATCCATTGGATTAAGATTTTCTTTTGGACCCAGATATACCTTTGCACCTTGATATATTTATGTTGGCCTAGATTTTTATGTTGAGATCTAGATATAATATAACTTAGATTCCGCAAGTCCCAGATGAATTTAATCCTCCCACTTCCCAAGGCTATGGGGTCCACACTAGTTTCTTCCTGATCTTGAAGAATTCTACAAAGGACCTAGATTCTATCAAACCTAGATCTAGTCTAGATGGGGTCCCATGTTGATTTACTTTGCACTACATGTTTAACTCACCTATCTAGGGATTTGGTCCACTAATATGTGCACCTCTTTAGTTGAGACCCAGATTTCTCCTCGATGCTATGAAGTCTAATGTACACAAGGATGTTTACCTTATTTTATTGGATTTCACATTGAGTGCAAATTTCTTTTGCATGAAATAACTTATTCACCTCACACAACTTTGAACTATGCCTATGAGCTTTGATTATACTTTCAAACTAGTCCTTTCATCCCCTTAAATATTTTAGTCAATTGTTTTAACAACAAATTTGTTCAAGGATCTCGACCCATGTCTCTAACATGTCTCTTATCCATTATACCTCCTGGTCTCAAATTTCAAAACTGTAACCATAACATCCACTGGTTGATTTTCCATGTAAACAAAATAAGACCAAGGTTATGGGAAATATATTCCAAGCTGAATGGTGAGCCAAACATCATATTGGCCATCGCTTATGATTAATTAATGGTTATGGAAATTGGCAAAGGCATTGGAAAAGGAAAAGAGGCAATAATTGGCATTTAATTATGAAAATAAAGGAAAATAGGAGAAAAGGAAGGTGAAGAGACACAAATTTGCATACAAGGGAAATTAGAGGAAAAGTGAAGGAAAATGAAGAAAAATGAGACATCAATGATGAAAAGGCACTTGAGAATTAGTCGATAGATTTTGCTCATCTTTTGATTAGGACCAACAAAGGAGAGAGAACAAGCACTTGGACAAGCAAGCAAGCAAATCAAGAGTGCACAAGAGGAAGCTTGGACAATGGTAAGGGAAAAAAAATAGTTTTGGATAGTAGGTAATAGCATGCATGTGAGATTTAACATGTTGGTTTTGAAGGCATGATACATGCATATGGTTCCTTGGTTATGTGTTGTCATTGGCATGGAGTTTTTCTTAGAGTGACAGTGGTTTTAGCCTTGCCTTGCCATTTTCTAGATAGCCATGGTGTTGTGGGCTTTCCACTTGTTTTTTTCTTTTCTGAGTGGTTCTTAGGTTCCTTATGGTTGTGGGTTGGAACAAATTCTCTAGAGCCCTACAACAACTTGTGTTGAGTTACTAGTTCTTAGAGCTTGAAGGTTGGGACAAATGCTCTGGAGCCTTGTGGGTTGAGATACTAATCCCTGGAGCCGTGAGTTGGAACAAATGCTCTAGAGCCATGAATTAGCTATGGGTTAAATTACTAGTTCCTAGAGCCCCTGACAGCTTGGGTAGAGATCAATTTGGTTGATGTTAGTGATTTTTGTATTGTACAGGTGATATCACTATGGTTGAGTTTTGAGGTGGTTTGGTCTCTAGGAGCCTTGGTTGGTTTTGTTTTGATTTAACCCTTATTATCTCACATTCATTCTTGGAATATAGCATGGGGATGATTGGATGAAAGAGAGATTTGGTTTAGCCTAATCTATGGTCAGATGGTATGTGGAAGTCCCTATCTTACTTGGAATTTTCACATGATAATATGAGATATATTCTTATTGTGACCTATGAATATTTGTATTGATTATGGTGGTGATGTTATGGCTAAGTTTCCATGGTGTCTATCCTGGTTATTTGTTGGTTATATGATATATTCTGTCTATGGCTCCTATCATGTTTTGAAAAGTTATTGAATGGTTGATGAATGCATGGACTAACAAGTGTTATTGCAACAAGATAGAGAGGGAATAAATCCTTCTTGGTGATTCTTAGATGAAGACCATCAATTTATGATCAGATATGCATTCATGAGTTGTAGATTACATGTTTTCGATGTGTTTGATGAAACTTCTAGTGTGTTCTAGGCAGTCTAGGTCAATTTTTTTTATTTAAGTTTGAATGTTTAGCATTTACATCATGTTAAACATGATTATGGAAAGTTACATGAAGTTCTGGGTAGTGGTCTAGAGGGTAGCTTGGAAAAGGGTATCAAATCTCTAGACTGTTGGCACAGAACAAGGGGAAATCATGCCATAACCACATGGAAATAAGCCTATGTGTACGGTTGGAGGCATATAGCAACACTCTTGCCTTGTTGTGCATGCGGTTGGGGTGTTAGGTCAGTGAAAAATGGTTCCTGGTTAGGGATTGATTACCTAGGTTCATTTTTCAGCTCGTGAGTGATCTGTAGTCCCTGTAGGATCTCAGAAAGTGTTCAATCTGTAGGCCCCACTTCCTTAACTGGAACATTGGAGGTCGAGTCATGTCATAGTAGCACTCAATTTCACATTTACCTAGAGGGATTGTAAAAGTAGATAAATGTGGGGAGGGGCATATATAGATTGGTATTAGAGTGAGGTTGCAACACTTGACCTTGGGGTAAAAGAAGATCGTCATACACCTTTTTATGTTTGGCATGCAAGCATGATATTTAATGGTCATTATGTGCATTATGGTTATATGAATTCTTGTCCTTCTATTATTGTTGTGGTTACATGCATGATAAACGCTAGTTGATTAGTGTAAGCATATGCATGTGCATCGGTAAGTCATGCATGATAGAGAACTTGTTATTATATGGTTTGTGGTCATATGCATGATGATTATTGTCATCGCAGTTATGTTCTTGATATATTTATGTATCATGCTAATGTGGAATAACTTATGCAGATGTAATAGCATCCCTTGAGATACATTGAGTTATGATTTTGATTATGTATTTTATTTGGTTTATCTAACATGGTATGTTGTAGGACAATAGAAGATCATAGTTGAAGAGTAAAATAGTTGAGTACAATCCATATGAATATCATACAATCCTGATGTGAAATATATGGAATGGGAAAGGTCAGTTGGGTAGCAAGGAAAAGAATACTCTCTTGATTTACCAGATACACTGAGAAGTCTAAAGACATGGATCAAAAGTTGCAAGGGAAATAATAATAGGTTGATTGAAGCACAGGAAAGGCTTGCTAGGGCTCAAGAAAAGAAATCAGTGGTTAATGAAGTCATCCTTCATATCCTTTCAGATTTGTAGAAGTGGGGATCAATGATAAACAAGAGGAAAATAATAATGGGTCATATGGTAGCAAGTCTCATACAAGATACAGGTTGGATAGAGATGATACAGTCAAAAGTTGCATATCCTTGGATACACCTAATAGGAAGGGTAGTACTTATGGATTTCATTCTAGTTTCAGTTCAGAGAGACATCATCGCCATCAGCACCATCATCTGTCTAGGAGGAGTGAAAAGGTATATTTTCCAAAAGAGCTTAAGAAAGCCAAGCCTCCTACATTCTATGGAGAAATGAAGAAATCTAAAATGTAGAAGCATGGTTGCTTGGAATAAAGAAGCTCTTCATATTGCATGACTACTAAGAGAAAATGAAAGCCAAGATATCTACCTTGAGTCTCAAGGGAAAAGAAAACATATGGTGTGAAGGTGTTAGGCGTGTGAGAGGCATAAGAGTTGTGGAGCTGATTTGGGATGAGTCTAATAGACCCTTAATGAATAAGTACCTATATGAAGGGTATTTTAATAGAAGGGCCAATGAATTCTATGATCTTAGGATGAAAGTAATAAGGAAAATGTGGCACCTTATAAGAAGTTCAATGCATTTGAGAGAGGACATAGGTCTTAGCCTATAAAGCAATAGAGTAAAGGAAATGATAGAGAACCATTGTGGTATTGAACCTGTGGTGGAGATCTTCACAGGAAATATTTCCTTTTGCATTAGAGTGGCAAAGTGGGATCATGAAAGGCCTCAGATCGACAATTCTCAGGAGGCATGAACAACTGGAGATGTTGGTCAGATCATTCCCTGGATCTATGAAACAATGGATAATAGACAAGTAGGTCACTAGGTATCCATCATTGAGGTGGAAGTGGAACTAGGGAGAGTTCCAGGAAGAGCCTCAATGTAGCTTGTAGTAGAAGGAGCTCATGCTCTAGGATCACGTAATAGAGCAAGTTAAAGTGCATGGACATGCTTTTGGCCGATGAAGATACATGGGAGATGGTTGATCAGATGCATACATACTGGTTGGTTTCTAGTTATAGCTGGATTCATTAAGGGAATTGGAATCCCTTAAGAGATGATAAGTGTAGGTGTTCAGTTGTAGGGCATCGTGCTCGGTACAACAAGGTAAGGTAACTAGTATATTGTTATATTTAATTATGCACTGAAAGCTGCATGTTTATTTCAGTATGATACAAGGAATTTAATGGAAAAGAGGCTGCCATAGATCTTGAAGAAGGCTCAGGTTGATATTTCCTTTGGAAGCACTGGAAGCCATGGGGGTTGAGTCATGGTGTATGTTGAGAGTTTTGTTCTTTCAATTGTTTGTGATTTGTTTGTGCTTGATTTGCAGTTTGATTGTGTATGATGCATGTCCATGCCACTTTGTCTGTGGTGTTGTATTGCTATTGGTTTTCCATGGTTTTCTTCTTGTTCTTACCTTTTATGTTTCGAGGGTCTTGGGAATTGGTTGGGAAAGAGGAAAGTTAATGGAGTTCGTGGAGAGCTGAATGAAACCCTATAGGTAATGTAAGACCTAGATGAAGCCCAGTGCATGAATAAAGGATAGTTGAAGGCAAGAATATGACAACCAGTTGGGATGGTTGGGTCCATTGGGGTAAATGGAAAGTGGTAGGACAATCATGAGAAAGGTATTAGGAAAGGAAAAGTAAATGGGGTTGAGGCAAAAAATTCCTTGGCTATGTTGGGAATTGTTGTTCTCAATGTTGTGCATGCTTTGCATGGATAAATGAAGTTATCTTAACCATGACCTTATGACCACTAGTAATTATGTTGTGATCACGATTATGCTGATGAGGTTAGTATAATGTGGATATGATTTTGATAATATGTTCTTATAGCTATTCCTATGTTTATGTTATGAACAGGAAATACTGAAGGATACATCAACAAAATGAAAGCAGTGTGATTTATGGCATGCTAGACAAGAATGGATAGTGGAAAGAGCCAAAAAACTGGGACTTGTGTTGTGGATGCACAGATTAAAGCGTGAGAAAGACACTAGAGGCAAGGTTTCCAGTTAGAGGCAGTATGGTCTATGGATGTGCAGTACATGTTTTACATGTTCTGTTGTGTAAATCATAAATGTTGTGTTGTATACATGTGGTGCTATGTCTTGTGTATTGTGTAGTCATTGTATTGTGACATGTGTATTTTGGTGTTGTACTACATGTACGTACATGTGTTGTGTTATA
The DNA here is from genome assembly GCA_000404065.3 of Pinus taeda. Classification (NCBI taxonomy): domain Eukaryota; kingdom Viridiplantae; phylum Streptophyta; class Pinopsida; order Pinales; family Pinaceae; genus Pinus; species Pinus taeda. Next base: position 15,567 of record APFE030269765.1, read on the forward strand.
CACCATGTGTGGGTGTATGTGTTGTAACATGCACTGTGTGTATGTGTATGTGTTGGGGATTGGTTCTTGGGATCCCTGGAAGTTGTGGATTGGGACAGGACCTTATAGCCCTATAATAGCTTGGGTTCCCTGGAGGTTATGGGTTGAGTTACTAGTCCCTAGAGCCCATGGGTTGGGACAAATTCTCTGGAGCCCTGTAATGGCTTGGGTTCTGTTATCACTCAGGTTGTCCCTAAGCTCCTGAAGGGATACGGCCGAGGTAACCACAAACCAATCTTTGGATTACAGGTTCTAGCCCACTTGTAATCAGAGAGGGCTCTCTCTTGATGATTTAGCTTTGTTGATGATCATTTTAGGCTAGTTATTGGGTTCAGTGGGTTTTGTTTAGGTTTGGATGGTGTTTGAATGGAAGGAAGATGCTTTCAAGCACAGAGGCATGCATAGAGTGATAAGTTTCAAACCATTGGGGATGGAGTCAAGGAGTAGGACCGCAGGTAGGCTTTCTTGATCACAAGAGGAATATGGAGCAAGGTAGTTGCACATGAAACAACCTTCAAGCTAAAGAGATGGAGTGAAATGTAAGGAATGAGAGGCAATTAAGAATCTCTCAATCAGCTTAACAGAGGGAAGGAAAATGAGCTCTATCTAGGGGCAGTTAAGAATCCCTGGATAACTGTCATACATGGTGAATTAGGGCAAATATGAGCCAGGTGGAATTCATATTTATGCCTAAAACAGATAAAAAACATAAAGAAACAGCATAAATTGAGCATAGAGTGCAATTAAACAAGTTCTAAGCTAATCTTTCTTTATGCTATTTAGATAATGATGTATGAATGGAAAAACAGAGGTAAGAAGCACTTATTGAGTCATATACCAGCATAGGAATTCCATAGTCACTCTTCAACCATTAAACACAGTACACAATTCATTTTCCAAGCTCGTAAGCAGAATTATCAAATATACAGTGCAAGTCTCTGCTTAAGCAAAACATCCAACCAACAAAAACCAACCCTCATTACATTGTTCAGGGCAGTCTTTATAGGTAAAATATCCAAAAGTATTTATTACAGCTGACCTAAACAGGTTTGCGGGAAAAGATTTTTAAACCTAAACTTGTGCTGAAATTAAATGCAAGTAAATATCCTTTGGGTTGCGCTAGAGGCAGCTGGATCAAAATGAGTTAATATGGTGTCCTTGGTGACCTGGTGCAGTGGTTTTGCAATAACTGTGCTTTGAGTTTTGGTCCACTAATCTCATGTGACTTTGATGTGCAGTAAGTGTGATTTGAGGTTTCTTTGATTGCCTTTACTGTTTTGTTGACTTTGCTGGAGGGTTCTTAAATGTTTTCCTGCTTTGGGCCGCTGACAGATCTTTACTGATACACTTTGCCGCATCTTGATACTCTTTGACATTAATTTTGGCTTCGCTTTTGCTCTGATACACTTTGATACTTGAACTGGGCCTCTCTCTTTCTTCTGATATGCTAAAAACTGCAAAATCGGGCCTTTTCTACTCTTTTCGGCGCAAAAATAGCTGAGGAATCAAAAGATTCCCCAAATATTCCCCAATTCGGCCCATTTACCATAGCGATGTGTGATTCGCGCATCGAAAACTGCCTCAGAATTTCATTCTGGGCCTCCGAAGCCTCAATTTTGCACTTGCGCGTTTTTTCAGCTGCTGACGTCAGCATGACATTAGCAGTACGGCGGATGACGTTAGCATGATGTCAGTAGTGGGCCCTCTTGTACGGTGATGACGTCAGCATGCTGATGTCTGTAGGGTGACGTGGCAGTACGGCGGGGCAATGACGTGGCAGTACAGTGGCAGGCCGACGCAGGCAGGAAGGGGTGAGATGGCAGCAACTTGGCGGGTGACGTGGCGCTCATGTCATGCTAGGGGAGGGCAGTTTCTGGTTTGTGGCGCACCGCTTTTGCGCCTTGGCGGCATTGGCAGGGGGGGCTCCGCCACAGCCGGGAGGGCGATGCGTGGCTGGAGTACGATGGTAAAACCGCCGATCTCCTGGGCACTAACCTTCGGCAGCTTGGGGCATGCAAAGACCCGCCCACCATAGATTGCGGGTGCTGCAGATCTGACGACTGGCGGATACGGCGAGTCGGTGGATGGATAAGGGACGGGGCCCGTGCACCAAATTTTTTCAATATTTAATTTGGCGGCGGAAAAACATTAGGAAAGTGGGTTTGGGGTTAAATCCGAGCGGGGTTAATTTATTTACAGGCGGGACTTTAGGAAAAAGGGGCGGGGCATAGGTTTTGTGCAATGGAAGGAGGAATTTATGCCATGAAATGAGTCCAAGGGCATTATAAAGAGGTTTTTTATACTTTGGAGGGGGGACTTAATGCACAGGAAGGGGTCCTTTGCATTGGAAGATGGCTTTTTGAGACAAAAGGAGGGTTGTTACTAAGTTCCAGATAAACTTAGCAATTCCGAAGTGAACTTTATGGTTATTTTTCAACTAGGGGGAGGGGATAAGTGTATAGGGGAGTTATAAACATAGTTTTTAGTAGGGGAAGGGGAAATAGATAGGGAGCTACATAGTAAAAGTTAGCAGTTAATATGACCGGTGATATGAAAGCGCTAAGTATGTGAATCTCAGAGTTTTAGGGGAAGATGGTCCATAAAGGGAATGACCATTCCTTGAGTAAATCAGATCTTTACCAAGGTGAATGATATGGAAAATGATGAAACTAAGAGGCATCAAGCAGATCTTGATCTCTTCAGGGAGATTAGTGAGTGTCTTGGGGAATAAGGAAGAAGGGGGAAATTAGTCATGCCTCGCTTGAAATCCTTCAAATGAAAACTGCCTGATGATTGTGACTTTGAACAAATATGACACATGAAAACATGAAATTGGTCACACATCAACATTCTGCAACCTCAAAGCTACCTACCCAACCTACTTGCCTAGCATTTTTTCTTCCTTTTTTTTTGTTTGGGTGCACTTAGGCTTGTAGACCCAGCTTTTCAACTTTTTCTTATTCTGTCCTCCTATCTACATCTACACTTATTTCATCCAGGGGCTTAGATTAGGCTGTTGAGCACCCTTGCTTCTCTACCTATCTAAGAATCTGCCAAGATTAAGCTGTTTGGATAGATATTCATTCTCTATATT
>APFE030269765.1:22018-169849 GCA_000404065.3 Pinus taeda
GATGGTAGCTTATCTCTAAGAAGAGATGTGTGGCTACATGTCTCTGAACTGTTCCGAACTTGTGTTACAATGAGGCTCGAAGGCCTATTTATTATTGAGAAACAAAGGAAAACCCTTCACATTCCAAAACCGACCTTAGAAGATGAAACGCCAAATTGTGGGCCCCGTTTTGGGTAAATTGGTACATCAATTTCCCGGGGTCGTAACTTTGGCATACGATCTCCGTTTGATGCGTATGATAGCTCGTTAGAAAGATCTATCCTAGAACTACCATTGTTGGAACGGGAAACACTGTTCCATGGACCTGTGTTGCCCCTGGATTCCCCAAAAAACGTCGTTTAGGGCCTCAAACGGCTCCGGAAGTTCAGGACCCGAAAAACTGCTAAAAATAGTAAGTTGTGCTACAATTAAGGAAACTGAAAAATGCTGAAAGAGACAATGATGGGGGTCCAGATGGACTTGGCAGGTGGCCACCAATATCCACCTGGATCATTCCTCCCCCCTTAGGAAGCAATGGTCCCCATTGCGTTGAGTTCCTCCATCTGCTGAACTTGTTCTGCACTGTTTGATGTGTCCAGTAATGGTGGGAAGCATGGTCGATGACGGTCCACATTGAACACTTGGTGCAGGTGAAGGAATGGAGGAATGCTGTGCTCCAAAGCATTGTTTCCCACAAGCTTGGTACTGCTGTAAGGACCATGTTGGAGTGGTCTGAGCTTCTGATGGGTTCTGGTAAGGCGTTCTTTCTGTCGATGCAACCAGACTTTGTTGCCCACCTGAAGCTTGTGTGGCGCCCCTATGGGTGAGAAGAAGTTGTTCCTGTGTTCTGTCATGACCGTATCCCTTTGCTGCTGCTGCTATGTGGAGGAACCCTTTGCGGTCGTCATGGATGTAGCAACGATCTTCCCCTTACTTTGGGAGTGAACCATACAGATGAATTTCCTGGTCTGTGATATGAGCTTACTGCCTTTCTTAGCAGTGATCAGAGATGTGGCAGTAGGTGGAGCTATCTCTGGTATCCTGTATAATGAATTACTCAAAGAAATAATGAAAGCACGAGGCCTTGAATCATACACAGCATGTCGCCTCCACAAGTATGGTTGGCCTAATAATACATCACAAACATCCAGAGGTGTAACATCACACAATACCTTGTCGGTGAATGGTTTGATGCTGTAGGGAAGGCGGCACTGCTGGCGAACTTTGAGATCTCGTCCTTCATGAAGCCACCCGATACTGTATGGCTGTGGGTGTGGTGAAGTCGGTAGGCCCAACTGCTTCACGACATCTACTAAAATCAGGTTCTTTTGGCTGCCACTGTCAACAATGAATTGTAGTGACGAACCCTTCACCCACATCTGTGAGTGGAAAAGATGTTCCCCCTCCTCTGGCTCTTCGGGCTCATTCTTTTGGATCTTGGCAGTAGCAACAGTGGCACTGGGATCCACATCAATGATATGCTTCCCTTTGCCATTCCCCTTGTCGGGTTCTGGCTCAGGGTCGGAACATGCATATGATTCGAAAGCCTTCAACTCGCCCACCAATGACTGCTTGGTCTGACACTCACTTGTGTTATGAGTGGGACTCTTGTGGAACTCACACCACTTTCCTGTGTCCTTCTTCGGCTTCGTGGTGTTGTTCTTTTCTTGCGGCTTCGAAGGGTTGTCTTGGGTCACCCCGCCTTGGTTCTGTCCTTTGGGCTTCGGATTTGCAGATCCAAAGTCTCGGTTCTTTTGTTTGAACTTTTGCTCGATTTTGACAGCGTATCGGTATGCCGTGCCAAGCGAGGAGATGTCCAAGAACTCCATTTCTTCCTGGATGTATCTATGTAGGAACCGCGGTATTTGATTACCAGATGCCGCTCAGAATCTTTGATACCCAACTGTGTGCGAAGGGTGTGAAAGATGTTTGTGAACTCAGGCACATCTTGGTCCCGTCCTTGTCGCAGTGTGGTCCATCTGATGTATTTGTCCTCATAGCTTTTGACAGGGTAGTACTGCTCCTTGATGGCATCTCGGAAGTCATTCCAAGTGGGTGCGGCTGAAAATAATGAGCCTGTACTTTCATCCTCATCCTTCTGCTCGCAGTAGGTTTCCCACCAGTCCTTGACGTGGGGGGCTGCTTTGAGAAGAGCGAAAACAATCTTTTTCCCGACTTGAAAATTCATGAACAAAGAAATACCCATCTAGCAGATTTAACCATTTATCTACGGCATTTGCATCTATTTTACCCTCGAAGATGGGGATTTCGAAATTAACTTGTACCTTAAAGGGCGTGGCATTTCCAGAGTCGCTGCTGGAAGCCGATGCGTCACCTCTAGGTAGCCGCTGAAGGATCTGCGCAAAGCTATCCATCATCGCTTTCCTTAGCCGCTCGAGCGCTTCTTCGAGCAAGATTTTGATAGGATCTCCTGCCCCCTCGTCTTTCTTCTCATCCGCCATGGGAGGCCGTCGGGATTTTCGAGGTTGGTCTTGCAAAGGTTCGACCAGTTCAAGCCCTAACTCCTTATATCCTGACCTCGTTGGGGACATGCAAAGAAAAACCGAGAAAAAACAGACCGCTCTGATACCACTGATCCAGATTTAAACAGGAACGCAATAGATTACAGAGATAACCATAAATACAGAGATGCGATAACCATAAATAAAGAGATGCAGCGGAAATAACACTTCATTTCATTAATGGAAAATACCGAAATATGCTTACAACCAGAATTGGAAATAAACCAGCTAGGACGATGGTAGCTTATCTCTGAGAAGAGATGTGCGGCTACATGTCTCTGAACTGTTCCGAACTTGTGTTACAATGAGGCTCGAAGGCCTATTTATTATTGAGAAACAATGGAAAACCCTTCACATTCCAAAACCGACCCTTAGAAGATGAAACGCCAAATTGTGGGCCCCGTTTTGGGTAAATTGGTACATCAATTTCCCGGGGTCGTAACTTTGGCATACGATCTCCGTTTGAGGCGTATGATAGCTCGTTAGAAAGATCTATCCGAGAACTACCACTTTGGGAAGGGAAACATCAGTACATGGACCCATGTTGCCCCCAGATTTCCCAAAAAACGTCGTTTAGGGCCTCAAAACGGCTCCGGAAGTTCAGGACCCGAAAAACTGCTAAAAATAGTAAGTTGTGCTACAATTAAGGAAACTGAAAATGCTGAAAGAGACAATGATGGGGGTCCAGATGGACTTGGCAGGTGGCCACCAATATCCACCTGGATCAATACAACCGAGAGCTAAATGTGAGGTGTTGGAGGTGTTGGGAGGCTTAGGAAAGGTGTGTGATGGGTGGAATGGAGTGTTAGAAGGTCTATGAGCACTCAGGAGTCAATATCCAACATAAGGGATGGCTAGATTAGCTCATTGTGTTTGAGAGAATTTTAATGAAAAATGATGAAAAACTAGTGAGGGTGATGGTGAAAGCAAGGGATGGCTAAGGTGGATGAAGTGGAAGGTGGCTGCTAGCTATGAAGTCTTGGTCTCCTCCTGAAGCACATGCTCTGCATAAAACATGTGTGTCTTCCAAAAAGTTATGCAACAAAATACATTTTTATAAATTAGAAAAGCAAAACTAATGAATCAACTGCCTATATTATCCATCAAGAAAGCTGCTGAAGGGAATGAAAGCATGAGTGATATCTATTGCAGAAATGGAGATGGAAAAGATGACAATGAAATCTACCTTGAAACATTAACAAAATATTGAATTAAAGACAACAAACTCCAAAGCTCATAAAAGAACTAGAAATCTGTGTTTTTGGGGCTGCTTAAAGGTCCCTTCCTCAATTCATGGTCCCAAAGGGAGAAATTGAGGCTGAGACACCTGCTAACAACCTTGTGGTGATCCTTTTTTTCTTTATTAACCTTCTACTTGAATTAAAGCACAAATGGAAGCAAACTATCACACAACCAATCTAATCTACACTACTTGTAATGGAAATGCATCTAATAAGCAAATTAACAATTAAGCTATGAATCTACACTAAACATACATGTATAATCAAGAGGAGCCTTGGTTGCTAGGGTTGGGCCCTAACCCAAGAGCTTCATCCCTCTGAGTTAACTTGGTGCTAGCTCAAAACAATTCTCATTCTTATTACCAAGACAACAAATTACATCAAAATAACTGTCACAAGTCTTGCAGCTCAAAAATAGAGTAGAGATTTACAATAAAAAATTTGAATCCTACTGAGGTCCTAGGCCTCTCTACTTATACATATGAATTCTCCAACAAATTCCTTAAAATTAGGGAGGCTTGGCTCCCAAAATTGAGTTAAACTGGTGCTTTGTCTCTTACTTGCTCGGTTGCCTTCTAGTCCTCATGATTTGGTTGTTTGCACTTCGAGCTAATGGAGGAATATTCGAATGGAGGGGTAGTAAATGAGGAGGATTTACCTTCTATAATCCCTCTCCCTTGTCCCATTCGAGTTTTGACCTTGGTCTTTTCCAAAATTCCTTGATATTCTCCTTTAATCGTACATTAAATGCACATTAGACCACAAAGCAAAATATCCAACTCTAACTCACATCATAAACAAAATATAATCAAAAGCATGCAATAAGTTATGAGAATAGTTGGTTTGACTAAGCTAGGAGGTGAATTAAGGCCCATATAATTACCCAATGATGAGGCTCATCAGTACATATAGTGTTGTGTGAATGTTGCATATTCAGTGTTATGTACAAATGATGCTTTGTACGTGTTGGATATGCAGTGCTATGTACAAATGATGCTATGTACATGTGGTGATGTACATATGGTGTGGTGTGCATGATTGTACAAGTGGTGTTGTGAGCATGTGGTGGTGTGTACATGTTTTACAAGTGGTGTTGTTCGCAGGTGGTGCTATGTACATGTCTTGCATGTGGCGCTATGTACATGTGGTGTTGCGTACATGTTGTGCGTGTGGTATTGTGTACATGTGGTGTCATGTACATGCCGTGCGTGTGGTACTGTGTACATGTGGTATTGTGTACACATTGTACAATGGTGCAATGTACGTATGGCATTGTGTACACGTTGTGCAAGTAGTGTTGTGAACCTGTGATGTTGTGCACACGTTGTGTAGGTGTTGCTTGGTACATGTGGTACTAGTGTAAGTGTGTGATTGAGTGCATGTCGTACATGTTGTGTTGCGGGCATGTGGTACTAGGTATGTGCATTGTGTAGTCATGGTATCATGACATATGGATTCATTGTGTTGCACTCTAGACACATATTTGTGTTATGTTGTACATCAGGTGTAGGTGCATGTATTGTGTTGTACACCGGATGTAGGTGTATGTATTGAGTTGTGTTGTATACTAGGTGTATGTGTATGCATTTTATGTTAGGTGTGGATCCTAATTATCTTCTTTATTCAGAGGTATCGTTGCATTGGACCCCATTTCTTAATGTGGCGGCAACGTCGCCCGTAAATGTGTGTCACTAGAGGAGTCCAAAGGGGGGTGATGGTGGGGGATCGAGGGCAGTGCCCTCGAAGCTAAAAATAGATGTAAAATTGCCTTGTAAAATGTTGTAATTTCGTAGTCAATTTGGGTCATTCATTAGGCAGAAATTTGATGGTAGAAGTTATGTTTAATTTAAGGTTTTTTCCCTAGAAGGAAACTCCTCACTATTTATGAGGGAATTGTATTGTGGCTATGTAGATCTGTATTCTGAGCAATAAAGAGAGAGGATATTGTGTGAGAGCGAAGAGAGAATTACAACGGATCTGCTGTAGGCTGTATCTCTTCATTTTGCTGGATAATATAAAAGGAAGGACTGACTATTTCTCCATGGACGTAACCCAAATTGGGTGAACCACATATATTTGTGTCTCTCTTGTAATGTGTTCCATTTTTTTGTAATATATAATTCTCTAAAAAATTTTGGTGTCGCACATTGTGTGCAGATGAATGTCTTCTGATGTACATTGTGCACATATAGGTAAGTACACTGGGTGTAGGTGTATGTGTTGTATGTCAGGTATAGGTGCATGCATTGCATGGTGTTGTATGACATGTGTGGTTGTATGTGTGTGATGCACACTATGCGTACGTGCACCTGGTGGGAGAGAAGGCACTGGGTGTGGCAACCAATCATGTGTGTGTACAAAAGAACAAAGGCAAAAGGATCGATAAAGGATAAGTATCGATATTTTATTTCAGTTTTACTATAATATGATTTATGATTATGGTCTATGATGATTACATGTGATCTATGATTTTGGTTTATGATGGTTACATGTGATTTATGATTTTGATCTATGATGGTTATGTTTTGAGCTAACTTGATGTGATGTTTTTATACATGATGCTAGTTTGACTTGTCTAGACAAGAAGTAAACAAGATTGCAAATGTACCTTATTGACGAGCTACCAATGAGGTATGAATTGAAGTTATTTCAATTTATTTTGAATCTAATGGACGTTATGTGCTTGGTACAAGAAGCATGGAAATGCCTAGTTAGTGGTTAAAATCAACTGCAAGAATCAACAACAACAGTGAAAAGAATTGGAATATGCAATGGTATTTGGTAAGCACTTATGGAAAAGGGCCATTGTGCGACACTGGTACCCAATTATGTCTATTGATTTCCATGAGCATGTTATGACCGGTATGATGGTTTTGAGGCAGGTATATGCATTGGTTTTTGTATCTCTTGATGTGAGGAAGCCTTGCCAAGGAATGGATTGCCTGGAATGGGGGTGCCTATAGAACTTAGAAGGTGAGTGACTGCACAAAAGGGTTGGCCAAATTTCCCGAGGGACTGTATAGCAGAGAAGGGAAGGCGAAGGATGGATTTGTTTTGGTAATGATCATTACTAGATGGAATCAAATGCATATTGGGAGTGTGCCCTAGAATAATGAGTTGGTAACTATTCAATGAGAGGACAAGTGGTGCGGGATGGCAATGCTAGACATTGGATGCAACTTTGACTGTGGCAGTAGATTTTGGACTTCCTAGGAAGGAGGTGAATACTGGTACTACTTTGAGAGTGGATTCCCTTATTGATTGATATAGGCATCATATTCTCTTATTTTTTGGTTTAGAAAATGTGTATATGTGATTATTGTAAATACCACAATGAGCTATGTTATAATGGAAAATGAAGAAAATAGAGGCCTCATTCATAAAAAGGCTTCTAAGAATAAGTGGGCTAGACTTGGTCAATTTAGCATTGGAGCTCTTTCATTATTCTCTCTCTCTCTTCTCTCTCATACTCTTGGAAACTTATATTTTTCTTGGAGCACTTTGGCATTGGAGCCAAAAAGGAAAATAAGGAAAGAGGAAGTAAAGATCAACCAGGGAAAGGGAGGATCAAGCAACTACAACAAGATTCATTGCAGGTATTGTCTTGCATGTGTATTTTCCTTGCTAGATTTGGCATGCATGGGATTGCATGTGTATTTTCCTTGCTAGATTTGGCATGCATGAGATTGCATGTGTTTTTTTCTACCATGGCATGGGTTTTTCTAGGTGTAACAATGTTTTCAACCTAGCCTTGCCATTTCTTGATAGCTTTGATGAGATTGGTTCTCTCATTTGTTTTATGTGGGATGGCTAGATTGGATTCGAAGTTGAGTTGGGTGGATCTCAAAATTGACAAAAACATGGTGTAGTGGTCCCTGAACTAGACTGGGGATGCATGAAGCCACTGGCCTAGTAACCCCTGAATTAGACTATGGGTTGTGCTAAATCCAAATTTTGTGCCTTGGTGGGCCTAGGAATCCTTACTGTTGAATTACAGGATATATAGTAAACCCAAGAGGTGGATTTTGTCTCCGTTGGGCCTAGTGATTATGGGATGGAATGCATGGTAAATCCTAGAGAGTATGTCTCAATGTAGGGCCTAGTGATCCCTGGATTAGACTGTGGATGCATGGTAAAGCTTGAGAGACTAGGAGACACTCAAATTCATCACGGTGTAGGCAGAGAACTCTGGTGGCATCCACATTGATTAGTGTTTTGATGTGTTCTATGAGTCCCACATTCATGATTGGAATATGGCATGGGGGTGATTAGCTAAAGAGGGACTTGGCTCAGCCAATCTATGGTCGGGTGGAACGTGGTAGTCCCATCACCAGTTGGTTCATTGAATTGATTAATGATAAATTCATTTCATTTATTTTCATGTGGAAATATACTGATGTATATATGGATTTTGATGGCCGATATGTGTATTATATTTATGTTCCTATTATGCTAGTTATATGCACATTTTATGACAACATCTATGTATGGATCTCAACATGTTTTTATTTGTATATGAATGGATAATGTGTCTATGGCCCAATAACTGAATATGCTACAAATGACAAGAGGAAAATATGGTTTATAGCGATTCTTAAATAAGCATGAGATCCCTACACTTAATTATGTTGTTTACACCTGTAGATTACATGTCGATGATATGTTCGACGAAATGCCTGTCATGGCTAGTAGGGGTATGGTTAAGGTCTTCTTGATTTTATTTCTTTTGCTTCATTGTTTCCCTGTAATTTTCTTGATTTCAAGCTTTCATTCCATTTTGGGCAGGGGCTTGGCTTTGGGCCTAAAAAAGTGGCTTAAATCCCGGGGTCCCTGGCATAGAACTGGCAAGTTTGGTCCAAAATTGTTGGCATGCGGGCCTATGAGAGTGACTTTAGGTCTCTGGTCACTCCCTTGCCCATAACTTGAGAGAAACTATGGCCTCAGAGGTCCAAAACAACAGTGGGACCCAGGGACAGGCTGTGTGAGTGGCTAACTTGTCTCTTGAGGTATCTATTGATGATGTTGGATGACTATGTTTGATGTTTCATTTATTCCACTTCCTCAAGGTCACATAGGAGGTCGAATCTGATCATAGCAACCTCTCGTCTCATGTTTACCCCTGTTGGCATGGTTACTTGGGTGGATGTGGGAGGAGAGTGTTACAAAGTGTTATCAGAGCATGGTTCAATTCTCAGACTGGATGGGCAGTGTGCATTTTTCATGCATGCATTTTAGTTGCATGTGTGCCTCTTACACTTGCATTTCATGTGCTTGTTGCATTTGCTTGATGATTGATCATGATTTTAGTAAGGTTATCATGAGAATTTGATGTTGATTTTATGGAATGCATCGTCATGAGTATACAACTGGTTACTATTGTTACATGTCGCTTACATGATTGATTTTATGTCCCTTACTTACATCCTTGTATGTTAGGCTACATTATTGTAGGTTTGATTACAAGTATCAGTCTTGTCGGTTGATTATAAGATTTGATCACTTATGTTCGACTACACGCATTTATGCATACATGTATTGATTTGACATTGCTTATGCAGATTTTCGGTCGCATGTGGAAATGTGTATAGTGGAGTAATGGTTGCCGTCATGCATGAAGTCTTGGTTTGTGAAGTTGATATGATTATGCATTGATGACTGGACTCTAGCTAGAAGGATGTGAATATGATTTGGTACTCATGTGTTATATGTCTATATGTTGTTATGCATGTATGGTCTTACTTATAGTTATGCATGAAGAGTAGGTCAAGCATGCCTTGTGAAGTAATTGTATGAAATTTAGGTCATCATGGTTCTATTGGTATGTTATGATTCTAATGTGTTGAATGAGGTAAAGCAGGAGATGCAGATCATCAAAGTGAAGTTGCAACATTGGACCTCGAGGAAAAAGCATGTCGTCATACAGGTTTGTATGTTGGGCATGTAGGTATGTAAGTTAAGGATTGTTATGTGCATTAGGTTTATGTACATGTCTTTGATGTTATGGTTACATACATGATAGGTGATATTTGATTAGTATAGTCATATGCACATGTGTTAGATAGTCAATAATTATGGTTTTCTGTGGTTGTACGCATTGTTATTGTTGTTTCATGTTAGATAACTTGATGATTAAGTTATATGTTGTTGATGAGCATGATATATAGATTATTTTTGTTATATGCTATTAACTCGATGATTAGGGTTATTTCATTGAGATATTGATGTTCTAATTTGGATTGGTCATATGCATGATGGTTATGTTCATTGCATTGAAGATATTGATGTTATATATATTGTGTTAACTTGGTTTGACCTATGTAGATGGTTATGGTTGCGATATTCAGGTATGAGCCGACATAGTTGTGATATGGTGTCATACTAATCTAGGTTGACTGTACATATGTGATTGTTATGCATGAACAAAAAATACTTATGAGCTTATGATGTGAATATGTTAGTTAGTCACTGTTATGGATATCATGATTTAGGTTTGAGTTGATATGTTGTGAAGTTATATCATGCTAATCTGGATTGATTGTGCAGACAAGATAGCCTCCCTTGAGATACATTAAGGTATGAACTTTCTTATGTCATTTACCTTGTTCTTTACTATTTAATTATGACATCAATTTAGTGTTTGAGTGTTTGCCATCTAGTTCCTTTATTTAATATGGTATGTTTGAAAATACGAGAGCTCAAGCAATGTTTTAGAAAAGCATAATTGGCATTGACTGGTGGGCTCATCAATGTACCTACTGAGATATCTTGAATTCAAATCACACTCCCTCATGACATAAATGAATCTAGTACTGTGGTCGTGGTGATTAAAAGATGTTTAGTGTTTAAAAACATATTTGTTGTTGGTAAAATACGTGTTCATAAATTCATGATGGAATTGAAATGGCTGTGTAAAACTGCACTCTATAGACTAGAGAATGCCAGAAGAAATGAAAACTGGAAACAAGTCTTTAATAAAAACAAAGATTCATATGCAAGTGAGACAGATGCAAATACAAGAAGCAACAATGATAATGATTATTGCGATCAAGAGCCCGTGACAAAGACATTATTACATGGATTTGGTGATTCATATAATATTTATGATTTTCGCAATAATAAGATAAACATTGCTCCAGGTGAAGGCTATAAGCCTTTGGGCATATTTAGATATAAGTATTCAGAAGAGATGGAAAAAAAACGATTAGACAGTGTTGCAAGAAACTTTACATATCACGATATTGATAAGTGGAAAGTTTTTCATCAAGATCATGATTTTGCGTACCATATAACGAATTTGTTTTACAAAACATTGCAAATTATCCTCAAACAAGTATTCATTTGTATTTGAATTCGTATAAGAAAAGAACAGTTAAAAGGAAAAAAACTAATAGCTAAATTCATTAAAACAAAGGTAAATTTGAAACACTTACTTGCATCGAATATTGCCTATATAGATCTTAGATGAATACATACATCACTAAACTATTTTTCATGTTTGTGCAAGAAATTATATGTGATGATCCAATAATTAAGTCCACCCGCTTTCTTATTTTCATTTAGCAATGTTGAACATATCCAGGATACTTGAGTAAAGACTTTGCAACAAATACACCAACCAAAAAAATTGTGTTTTGAAAACAAAGGAGATGAAGATGATATTGATACCTTGATAATAAATTACATCATTACTTGTGTACAATATTACAGAAGAAAAATGAACACGTCAATTAATTTCACATGAGTCCAAGTACTTTGGTGACATCGTTGACTATTTCTTTGTAACAGAATTCCAAAACTGAGGAATCCAACATGAACATGGATTGATATGGATTAATAATGCTCCCATCTATGGAAAAAGTATGGATACTAAAATCAAAAACTTTGTTGGAAAGTAATTGTGTTGTGATTCAACCAAACTACCTACAAATCTAAAAATTGTCCAACATCATTGTCATACAAGCCACTTGTGGGAAAGGAAAACAAATGCATTGCAGGTTCAATTTTCCGATACCACCAATGCCAAGAACATAAATACTTGAGCCTATAGAATTCGATAATAAAAAAGCAAAGGTGAATTGAAGAATGATATTTGATAGTTTTATGGAAAAGGTGAATGCAAGAATGATATATTGATAGCATAGTTACTGAGCTTGAAAATAAAGAGAGTGAATTGTTTGAAAGAAATTTGCCTCCATGTGAAGATATAGAAAGTGAAAAACATTATCAATAATACGATATCGAAATAGATATACAATATTTGCAAAAGGCTAAAAATTCAAAATCAATTGTTGAGAAACCTTATCAACTTGTAAAGCAGCAACAAGTATGAGAAGAAACAAAATTCTATGAAATCATGAGAATGCTTAACCATAACAAGAAAAAATAGTGAAAGAAATAGTTGACGAGAAGAAAAAAAATCCAAATGACACATTGTATGTACTTGTAACAGGTGGCATGGGTGTTGGAATTTTTTTTTAATGTGATAGTAATATTCCAGTCTCTAATTCGCTTATACAATAACATGTTCGAATATGACCCATGTCAATTAAAATGAATCATCACAACATATACAGGGAAGACAAGGTTCAATGCATGCAGTATTACATTGCATTTTGCATTCCATTTACCATTTCAGAAATCAGAATATCTTTCGCTTAAAGGTGAAAAATTAGACACATTGAGAAAACATTGCGAACAACTTGGCGTTATGCCGATTAATGAGGCGTATTTGATAGGTGCAACATTATTATACCACGTCGACAAACGATTGTGCAAAATTAAGCTTACTTTGTTGGCTTATTTTGAAAATATTGATGTAATATTTTTAGGTGACTTGTTCCAAGCGCAACCTATCAAAGATTCCTTGATTTTTGAGCAACCAATTTTACGAAAAACTAGTATACGATTTCTGGAAAGAGAAAGTCAAATGCTATGAATTGTGCACAACAATGCATTAAAAGATAACAAGTTTTTTGAAATCCTTAACAAAATGCAACTGAATCAACAATATGATGAAGAATAAAATATACAAACAATAAGTGCTACAAGCCTGCCCCAATGGATCCATTGTTTCCATACATATTTTACAAAAACAAAGATGTACAAAATCATAAATAAAAAATGTTGGCACATGTAAATGAAGAGCTAATAGTTCTTGATGCAATTGATGAATCTCACAATAAGGAAATAGGATTTGTTGCATATGAGAAGACATTGAGATTACCATCAAGAATACTTATCAAAGGTAATGTTCATGTTGAGCTATATGTAGAGAGTATAATACAAAGGTTGGTTTCGTTAATGGCGCTAATGGGATGTGAAAAAATATATATGAAAAATAACAATAATGTTGACATGTTATGAATACATTTTGTAAATCCATATATCGAAAAACTTCAAAGAAACAAGTATCATGAACTATATGATGAAAACGTTTCATCTGATTAGACTCCAATATTGCGTGTTTTCAAATCCATTTACATGTAACAACAAGATATTTACAACTATAATGCACAAACAATTTTCGATACAACTAGCTTGTGCTAGAACAATTCGTCAATCATATGGTTTAACGTGAAATGGACTTGCATTTGATCCAAGTGGCATACCAACACATGGACTAGTTTACACAACATTGTTGCATGCTAGAATGATGGAATCATTGTATCTTCTTCAAAGAAAAACACACAAGAAATTTTGCGCAAATAAGAAAGTATTAGAAGAAATGAAACACTTAAGAACTAAAACATCATGGAAATCATGATACATAGAGGAGCCAATAGCAAGTGCAAATACTTTAACGATTGCAAGTTTGAATACACGAAGTCTACATGCTCATGTGAATGGCATTGTGCATGATAGAGATTTAATGAATGCTATGATTCTCTGTATCCAGGAAACATATTTAAAATTTCCAATGTCCAATACTAAATTTTATAAATTCAATTTCAACATATCAAATTGTCTTCATGGAGTACTTACTTGCATACAAGAGAACATAGAAATCATATCAAAGAAAATCATTTGCAATAACATAATCGAACTTATTTGTAAGAAGTATATTTCCAATGTCATATATGCATAATAAATGTATATGTTGCACTACTTGTACCCGTTTCCGCAATCATTGAAGAAATAACAGTAACAAAAGCACAATTCAAATTTGGTGATTACAGTTTTATACCTATTGAAGATTTTAATACTGACATTAATTCAAATAGAAAAAGAAGTAAAAAATTATTAGAATATATGTAGTGCAAGTAGTTACAAGAAATAGAGAGGATTTTCTTTTTCTTTTTCTTTTTCTGGGAATAAGACAATTATTGATCACATTTGGACAAATTTCCCTCTTTAGAAATGTCATGCTCATATTTCACATTTGTATTGGAGTGACCATGATGAAATACATGCTTCATTATACTTTGAGTGATTGTAAGACTGCAAAAGCTCTATGTTTTTTGTTTTGAAGCAATAAAGTAAGTAAGTAATGTAAATGCAATATAACACACTTTTGTAAATTTTAGCTATTTTCGTATAGCCACT
This sequence comes from Pinus taeda, assembly GCA_000404065.3. Taxonomy (NCBI): domain Eukaryota; kingdom Viridiplantae; phylum Streptophyta; class Pinopsida; order Pinales; family Pinaceae; genus Pinus; species Pinus taeda. Next base: position 36,303 of record APFE030269765.1, read on the forward strand.
GTAACCATAGGTTTGCTTATTTACTATCATGCAGAGTCAAAAATTAATAGGTAATTAAATTAACTGTTATGAGGCAATAACAATTTTAGATTTGTTAATTGTATTATTATAACTGAAGCTAATTAGTAATTGCACAATTGAAAAAAAGAGGGAAACTGCATGAATGGTGTGCAAAACTTGAAAATGTGTGAAAGTGTTATTTTTCTTTGCATCTTCATTTTTCTATACATACTGGCTACTTTACATATCTTCTATGCATATACCTGTTTTGTGTGACATTTTTCCCATATTGGACTTTTTAAAAAATGCTATTAATATTTGAACTAGCATTTATTTAGGTTGGTAGATAAGAGAGCAAAGAAATTCACAATAATTGCTTAAACTACATGTCTTTCTCAAGTTTTCCTAATATATGTGTTAGGTTATTTGTAATTCAAAGATGATAATGACTAGATATTGGGCATCAGCTACACCACCTTGTAATTTCGTAATTGGCATAACTTGGCACACTTTTTTACAACGAGAATTATTATCAACAGTCTATGAGATAACTGCCATTATTGTAAAGAATTTATAGTCACACAAAAACGAGACACGTAATAAATGGATGAGATGGTTTTGTATTTTTGAGGTATATTTGCACTCATTTATGTAATTGTTAGCTTTGGTATCTTGATTTACTGTTTTTGACAAATGTTCTATGTAATATAAATCACAGTTGGAGATTCCAGAGATTTAGCATTGTTGAGAACATTATTGATTCAAAAGGTGTTTTCAGCTAGGAAACAAATATGGTTAGTAGAGAAAAATAATAATTTATTTTCACTAATACCGTTAATTCACTTGGTGGTGTCGATAAGAACTTCCACTATTCGATTGCATATGAGAATTATGCTAATTTGCCAATAGACAAGAAGAACAATACCACAATTTAGACTAGTGGATTAACAAATGTTGCATGTGTGCCACAAGTTTTTGATTTCAGGGAAATTGTTCATTTGTGTGCAATTTTTTTTGATTTAGAAGAAATAGCAATTATGCCACGAATGAAGAGAATACCTTTGAATGGAAATATATTTAGATGAATATTCAATTTACTGGAATCTAATATTTGCTTTCCATTGACCAAAGCAGATAGATTCACGACCTCAGAAGCAGGTGAGGCTAATGTTATTGCATATTTATTTTTTCTGAATTACCAAGTTCCTTATGATGTCTATGTTTGAGAAATATCTTTGTTCAAACAACTATTTAGAGACTTTTGTTGGCTTTGTGCATGTGCCATGGGCCAAGAAAATACAACAAGAGTTCCAAAAGACATTGTCTATACACTTTATCACACATACAAAAAGGATTGTGTATTAGGCTAGGCTGATATCATTTCTAATGAATTAGATTCTCAGTTAGCCAATTTATCCAAGACAAATAGGTTCTTCATGATGGTGTATCTCATAATAACTTTGATTTCTAGCGATGGCTTTACTGGTTTACCATGTAATCCTAAATTCAATGCGAATTAAGAACTAATGCAATTCCGATATCCTATATTGTGGAAGAATAATGCTTCTTTAAACTTTTTTTTTTTAATTCAAGATGTTTTATAAGGCAAGTCAATTACATGATAACTAGACAAGAGCCTCATCGTATATCTAGATAGACACAAGTTTTCCTATAGGGAAAAGGCATTCATGAAGAAAGAGAAAGTAATACACTAATTTGAATATGTGGATTTCAAGGTAAGTCATTGTTATTATTGAAATTTGTTATAGATAGGTATTTTTGTTGTTGAAGTCTATAGGCATTACCTTTACTTGCTAAATACATTTCAAAGCAAAAAGTAAAAAAAAACCATTCCTTCGCTATTTACTATTGGAAAAATCACAGTGAAAATTGTGGCTCATGTCACAGATAATTTGAATCCTTTTAAGTTAAGTAAAACTAAAGAAACTAAAGCCTTTGATGAGGAAGGTCTATTTCACACACACTTGGAAACAATCAAATACAGAAACATGTTTCCAGAAATTATAGAGCAAAGCAAAGAATGTCAAAATGAATTGACAAAAAAATAGTGGGTAATCATAGATGCTGAAGATATCTTGGAAGTGTCAAGTATCAGTACTTTTGAAGATCAATATGTACGTTGCATAAATGATACTCATCGAAATCAAGGGCTAACCATAGATGCTGTAGAAATCATCAATGGATCAGGTATCAATACTTATGTAGAGAAATTGGTCTACTAGATAAACGATACTGATGTGATTTCATCGTCAAGTGAAAACATGATGAAAGATATTGCAAATACAGAATTGATTCCTGACAAGCTATTAGATAACGGGAAGCACAAAGATCCTGATTGTAATTTTATTTCAAAAGAAGTGTATGCTAGTGAAACAACAAATTACAGAAGTCTTATGGAAACAATAAATGTTGAATAAGCTATAAACGTATAAGTTGATAGTGTCGTGCTGCCTGATTATGATTAGTGCTTGTTTTTCTAAAAATCAAGAAACAATAACATTAATTTCCAAGGAATCTATTATTTTTTATGATGGTTCTGCCACATTACAAAATGCAAAGTATCAAAACAATAGTAAAAAAGTGAAGATTGAAAAGGTAAAGCTTCACAACAATAAGTATTTCGACCAAAAAGAGATGCATGTTGATTTGTTTGGAGTTGCAACCACATCACTCAAGGATCTACATCAAGTTAACCGTAACATGTTTACAGACTTTATTAGTCAACAAGAAGCAAAAAAATTAATCTTAAAAACAAGAATAAAGGACCTAGAAAATGCTCTAAATACAGGTACTTTATTAATGATTTCATTAGAAATACCAAGGGTAATGCCCATGGTTACTATTTGCGGCACATTATATATATTTTCTAGATATATCGGCTTCCTTAATACAGTGGAAACATATATTATTAGCAATATATACCAACAATTATAAATCGTTGAAAGTGCATGGAAAATAAATTTTGATCTAGAGCATTTGGGACAAAGAGATAAGTCATTTTTCAAGTGAATTCAACATGATCTCGAAGGAGACATGTATTTTGTGAACAATGATTTATTTGCTTTCAGACAAAGACTTGATTTATTTTCTGGTGCAAGGAAAGGAGAGCAGGAATTGCCAAATGGCAATCGAATGAAGCAACTCAAAGTTGCATGGTATCAGAGAATCAAAAGTATGGAGAACATTATTTTTGAATATAAAAACATAGAGAATTGAAGGGCATATGCATATGTCAAATATGTACGAATTGTGTAGAATCTGAACGACCCATGTATCACATATGTCTTTGAATTAATTTCAAGACAAACGTTAACAATTGAACTAGATAAGCAAAAACAATCAAAGGAAACAAAATTCGATGATATAGCTAATTTTAATATACATGAAAGCAAGGAATGGATAATTGACTTTGTTAATTTTAATGAACAAAACTATGCTTTAGTTACGCAATTGCAAGCAAAAGCCACATAAATTGAGAAAGAGATATTTAGTCAAGTGTCAAATTACAAATTACATCTGCTCCTATGAAACATTGCATACAAGAAAAGTTAAAGAAATTGCTTCAAGAAGACACAATCTTTGAAACCAGTTAGTAATCAAGCAATAAGGACATATTCATTTATATGGTGTAAATTTCCTTAAATCTTAGAATGTTCAATTTTTTATTTACTAATGATCAAATTTTTAGATTTGTATATATGTTATTATGAATTCAACCAATCTCTAAATGCAACTTTTCACTTTTCATTGCAAATGGATTTTCCATACAACATTTCATGAGATTCCAATTCATTTGCTTTTACGACTAGGTATAAAAGTTTTGATAAACTCTTTAGAAATTGAATGCTATTTTCTGTATCCAAAATTAACGAGGTGGCTTACATTTGCGCATGTTTTTTTTTTTCCACACACAATTTTGTTTCATAGTCACATTATCATTTATTATATGTATTTAATTAATTGCAGAGCAATTGTTTCTATTTTTCCACAATGCAGGGGAGCAAAAATAAAGAGAAAAAAGAACTGAAATGGCAACCGTCAATATGCTAGTGAACAGTGATATCAGATTAAGTATTGTTATCGACATAATAACTATTATGAGTAGCCATATAGTATTATTAATCGAATTATATACCTCAATTTTAAGAACTCATTCCTTTAGGAAAATTTTGACACTGTTTACCAATTTTGTGAGAAATTCGAACATAATTACTCTTTTGTTAATAGAAATGAAAATGGATATTCAATAACTATTTTTGATTGTCGGAAATATATTTCAATTTTGATGTTTATTTTAATCATATATATGGTAATTACAATTTGAACCTAAATAAAATTCTTGTTATATGGATGACATGTTTTAGTCGGTTATAACACTTATAACAAAGTGCATTTTTTACTTTGAATATTGTCACGTATCTTTGACCAATGTCTGCAATTTTCTTTGTCCTCTTATCTATAGACTGCAGAAAATGAACATTAACAATTTTTTTTCACACACAACAAAATTTGACATCTAATCATATCTAAATCATTATGTATAATAAAATATTTGCTTTCAAGTCTATGCCCCCCTGGGCACGTCGTCATTTTTGCAAAGAACTTGCAACCACCTTAATCTTGTCATAATTGAGTAGATCATATATGAAATGGCATTCAACTAGTATCGATTTGAATGATAGGAAATGATATTTAGCTACTCTAAGCAACTTATTTTATTAAGATTCTAGATTGAGTTCTATTTTGATTAACTAGAGCTATCTTGTCAATAAATACAAGTTGTTTTTTTTTTTTTCATTTATTAAAAGAAGTAACATATACTCAAGACATTCATTGCATAAACTTATTTAGCTATTTTCCAATTCTGGGTTAGATAATTGCACATTTCGATTTCTTATGAAGGATATTCAGATGATAAAAATGGAAATTCAAGAAGGCATTTCCCCTCTTCGTGTTCTTTATATGGAAATAAAGGGCCGACATACATAGCTGGTCATTTCCTGTCATAGCAGCCATAACTCGACCTAGACGCAAGGGCTCTACACCTAGACCTCTACATCGCTACATAGCACCACCCTACCAGACACACATAGCCCCACATGAAGACACACATAGCTTAGTTCATACACTTACTAGTGATTATACTTCATTGTACTCATATTATTCAATATTAACCAATATTACTTATTCAGATAAATAAGAAAATTTTCATTTTATAAAGTTTCTTTCCACAAAGTCGAAATCATTGTCGACTGTAGAATTGCAACCTATCATATTTTCTTCTTTGCAAATTTTATGATGTCCTCCAATATAAATTAAATGAGAATAAGAGCTACAACTAGTAGTCCCAACAATTGAAAAAATTCATATGTCAATGGCCTATCCATGTTGAAGCTCCACAATAAACCATTTAAGAAAAGGGATAAATAATACTAATTATATTTTGTAAAGGTTACAATGAGAGCTTTGCAAAAAGAAACTCTTGCATCAAAAAGCATGAGTATCAAAATCAAATTGCAAAAGATTTTTGTTCCAAATGGTTTAGACATTAGCAATTCTGAAACTGAACATTGTAGCTATAATTAACATTATAAATGAGGCATGTTTATCGAAGTTTGCAATTGTGGCATATGAAAACCTATTTATGTTTATGCACATGCATTTGTTCTTCTTCATAAATGCTTTCCCCGCATAACTAGCTATGCCCAACCATTCCTGGATATCTTTATTCACATAGTTATTTTCTTAGTTGCGAAATATGCTCATAAATAATAATAATAATAATAATAATAAAATTCATGCGTGCATAATTGCACAACAAATTCATAATGTGCCAAAAACTCTCGAGATTTCATTGTACTAACCTATGCACTTCGCACAATCTACAAATAATAAAATAACCATTGGTTTTGTATATGCACAATCAATTCCACACAATTTTTTATGAAGCTAACATTAAATAGTACTTCGCAACTGACAACTGAAAAAAAAAATGACCATCTATATCCAATTGCATCCTCATTTAAGCACATCGTAATAGAAATGCGTCTCAAACTATTCAGTTAACAAATATTATGGGCCTAATCTTGATTCATTAACTATACTTTATGCACATTTTCTTTGTCTATGACTACTATTCTCTCCTTGATCACATAAAGATACGAGCTACTCATTAGTATACCATCAATACCAACAACAACTACAACCACAAGGGGCACACCAACACCAACACCAATAACACTTCTAGCCAAAACTCATAGCTTTTTCTCTAATTCAGGATGACTTAATCGAATTCTAAATACTAGTCTTTTAAAAGCAATATATACTTGAATTCACTGAATAAATATTGAAAATGGAATTTTATAATGTCAATAGATACAATCTTATCGATATCTTTGCAACTAGTTGTCATAACGTCATTACATGTGGATTTATTGAATGCATATTAATAGTAGTACTTGGCATTGATTACTTTTTGCATGCTAAGTGTGAATACCAAGTTTTGGTGTCAGGATTGTGGATAATTCTTTTAACAGTTTGTGCATTGCCTACTATTATTGTAATGATTACAAGATACAATATGTCATAAACACGAATATTAATTTTGTTAAAAATTTCTAAAATAAGAAACACTAAAATTGATAAATGATATTTGATATTGTATATGACTTTACTCTTTCTGCACTTACTCTCTACATCCAAAGAGGAATTCCATAGGTGTTCAGACAAAAAAATCAGAGTGCAAAGTACTTAGTGAAAAAAATATTTTCACTTAAGAGCATAAGAGCATAAATTTAAAGTTAATATGCCAATACTCCATGAGCTCTTATGTAAATCTTTGAAGCGACATTGAAGTACAAACATATGTGGGTGTAGAGGTTTATGTTCATTGTTCCACACACAATCCTTCTGCACATATTTGAAACCGTTATGTTTTCATTTCAAGCAAAGAAGACCAACTTCTTATTCAATTGTAATAACAATTATTTAATAATAACAATTAATCTAATGACTATTGTGTTCAACGAAAGCTATACGAAGGTGTATTTATTCTCTTGACATTACTGGATGACCTAGGTTCTATTCAAATGAAGTGTGTACGAAGGACAAATGCACATGCATATTTCTTTGATTGTGTCCATCGAACAACATTATTGAATACATAAGCAGCTACCCAAAAATTGTTGTGCATATCCGACAACAAATGCATGTGCGACAATGATTTGACTGTACCCAAATAGGTTCATCCAATATTTATCAAAATAAAAAATATACACCTTTCGTTGGCGACTTGCTTTGGTGTCAATAAAACAATTAATTAAGGGCCTTCATTACAAGATTAAATGTAAACCATTTTGACATTTTTCCAGTTGATTGATTTTTCCTTGTGTCTGTACACGATATTTCTATACCGTTGCATTGAATACTTGTACAATAATGTACATGATCACAATGAACTCATATTTATTTTATTTCATACATCCTTGCTATTTAGTACACGTATATCAACAACATTAAGACAATAACCATTGACAAAGTAAGAGAGTGAATAATTTTCAAATTTCAAGATTTATTTTACCAGCTACAATTAGCGTTCACTTTGAAATTTTTAATTACTATTTATTGAAAGTATTAAATGTGTCGATAAATCTTTAAATCATATCTGAATCCCACAATAACTAAGGAAAAATGGTGGTGAGGACTATTGACATTACACTATTAATCATGATTAATGGATTTAGTAAATGAGAACCTTTGTCAGAAATCTTGAGAAAATGTATGCACAACTAGTTGGAATGTGTTATGGCAATTAGCTTTGTACTATGATCTTGAAAATTGTGTATCAGAGTGTTTGTAAATCAAGTTCCCTTAATCGTTTTTTGTATTACATTATCAAAATAAAACAAATCATCAACGATGTAGTGGTGGGGGCCAACTTAGTAACTAAATCAATTCGTGATAGAAATAGCTAAACAAGTCTACACGTAATATTTATTTACGACTGTTTACAGTTATTGTTGGAATATTTAATTCTAATTGTCATAATTGTCATGAGCTTTTTTATTACTGCATATATGCACTTAACCATTTCGAAAACTTGTAAGATTGTCAGGTTGTGCATAAATTTCAACATAGAATCGTGAATCCAAGAAATCATTGGCAAATTTTGGGCAATTTAAGCTAGAAAATGCACTAGAAACCTATTCAGAACGTAGTGTAGATAGATAATTACCTTATATGATATCATAAATTTATGTTCGTATGACACTTATTTCAATGATATTAAAGCAAAATACGCAATAAATAGACAAGATGGTTTTGCAATATTGATATTTATTTCCATTACTTCTCGTAAATGTTGGCTTTGATATTTTCAATTGCTAATTATTAAGAGTGCCGTATGTAGTAGTTTCCACACAAAGAATAGAAACAACTAGTAATTGGGACTAGAGAAACAAATTGTAAAACTACATGACATTGAAGATGAATATGAGTAGCAAACAAATGAAGCAAGCTATTTGCACCCATACAATCAACCAAGCAATATTTGAATCTGCCAACATAAAAGAAGAGAAACATAGACATTTTCACTAGAAAATACTTTCCTGGTCTCAAACCTAAGCGACTTCAACATTATTCAACAATTCATTTGCTCAATTGCTCAGGTTCTTTGAAAATTTTCTCTACAATGCATTTCCTTTTTTGAAGAATTGTTCAGGGACTTGTATTTGTTCATTTCACACTTTATGAACACAATAACTAGAGCAAAAGTTTTAACATGTGTGGTAGTGATTGCATCTTATCAATTTACTACTGATTTCTCTTGTACCTCTCGTATTTTCATTTTCTTTTCCCTAATATCCTGAATTGTATCCGAACAGAGAACCAATGCATTTTTTGCATCTCATAATGTGTAAGAAAATAGTTCCTCTAAATATTTGTCTAATTCAAAATATGTTCGCACAACGCACAATTTACTAAAATTGTAGAAAATCAAGTATTAATTATTGACAATGGACGCCCAAAGAGTAGTTGAATCAAAACATAAACAAAAATCCCTAAATCTTGCAAAACAATATTCATCTTCCACACCTGATACTGGTGCAATGTCATTCACAATTTTAGGAAAGAGGAGAATTCTTGGATCTAGAAAACTAGTTACTCGTGAGTTAGAAAGTTGTGAACATGAGAAAGATAATTTCCACAATTTCTTTCCATACCAAACACATATAGTTCAAACATCCAAGTCCAAATATGTTGTGAATAGAGAAATAATTTAATAGGCTATAGACATGGAAACTGATAACAGTGAATCACCTAACTGGGTTGCCACTTGTTTAGCAGAGAATCAAAAGAAAATGGAGCAAATTGTAGTAGAGGACATTATTTATGATGAACGTCCTATCACAGTGCAAAATGAAAAATATGACAAGACCAACAAAAAATTGAGAGTCGAAAAGGTAAAGGTTGAAAATAAAAAGATTATTAATCAAGAATAGGTGGATATTGATCTATTTGGCGTTGACACTGTGGGGCTCATGGTATTGCAACAGTCTACCAATGATGCAATTATTCAAAATGTTATCAACAGGCTTGCAGAGAATTAGATGTTGAAGAACAAATTAAAAGAACTACAAGATGTTGCAAATCCAATTTCTTTGTTAATGGCTCCATTGGTAGTACGATCACCTTCATTGTTAAGTTATGCTATTGCAACACCGCAAGCATTTAATAAGGCTGAAAATATTCTTAATGCAGTGAAGGCATATATCTTTGACAATATATGCCAAAGATTACAAATTATTGATGATGCAGGGCAAGATGCTTTTGATTTATTATGTTTGCAAGAGAAAATTACGATATTTTATGAACTTGGTTAACAATTATCTTACAGAAGACAATAAACTCATTGACAATTAATTAGATTACTTTTAAGCAGAGGTTAGTTCTACTCTTTTCTTTCTAAATCAAAACCAACAGCTTCCAGATACTGAACAAGTGAAGCAATTTGTAGCTGGATGGGTAGGAAGACTCACTACACTTGAGAATATCAAATCCACCTGTAGTGACCTATGTAAACAAATACGTAGTTCCTATCTCAAGGAAATGGACATTATAAAAGGCTTAGATGATCCACACATGCTATGTGATTTTGAGTTAATTTCAAACGACATATTACAAACTCAATTGAAGGAGAGAAAACATAAAATGGTAGCGGAGTTTGAAAACATCACTGATTTTACTGCAGAACATATTGACACATAGATAATTACTTTTTCCAAGGTTAATAAGAAGAACACTGAGTCGTTTTTCAAGGTGCAGGAGAAAACTAGGGAAACTGAAAATTTGATTCACTAAAAATGTGAAATTGGAAGTTATAGTTGCCCCTGACAGAGACTATATTAAAAAATGGCAAATGTGTTTCTTAAATGAGTTACAAATTGTTGTTTTGTGGCCACAAATTCCATTCAATAAAGTGGAGCACTAATTTCCGCTACAAAAAATCCAAATACTTTACATTTTTCTTTGCACAATTAAAATTCTATTTAAGAAATTTTCCTTTTAAGACTATGTTTTGAATATGATCTCATACAAATATGACATATGGCCACAGTTACTGAGACTTTATTTTGACTATAATTCTTATTGAATATTATTCTGTATCAATTTTATGATAATGTTTTCTATAACTTTCCAAAAATATGTTTTCAACTTTTCCATTACATTCAGTGCCATGTTGTTGCTTTAAATGAAGTTGAACATTTGGAAATGGGTTCACATCTTAGACACATACATTTTAATAGTAGAATACTAACATAATGTCTTTAGACTTGCACAAATTTCATTTTGCAGAGTAATCAATTAATTATGTTTCTGGCACTGTTGAGCTTCATTTGACAATTCTATGTTTAGTTCCTTGTATAGAGTTCTCATTCTGCATAGGTTACAATGAAAGGTTTCATTTTGCAAAGCAAGTTTCTTCCACATAGTAAAATCGTTTTTGGAAAGTTGGCATTGTGTGCATGGCCAGTGGCCCAGAGAAGGCATCTAAAAGTGTGTTGGCATTGATGCCAATAGTCATGTTTTGAAGATGTGTTGGGAAGTTAGCATGCTTAACATTTGGCAGGAGTGTTGGCATTGATGTCAACCAGACAAGCTTGGATGCTTGTTGCAGAAGATGCTAGTAGTAATGGCTCAGGAAGAATCTCATGGTAGCTATAGGCTTCATGTAGAGAATCATCACAGTAGCAGGCTTATTGGAAAATCCATAAAATGATTATTACAATGATGGCCCAGGATGTAAGACCATGGGAGCTATAAACCTCATGATAAGGACACATTGTCGATGTGATTCCTAGCTATTCGGAGAATTCAGGAGCAGAATATTAGCAGTGAGGTTGGAGCTATCTTTTGAGGTATAAAATGGGCTCAATGTCTAATCAGACCCCTTCCATTGAAAATTTCTCTGGAAGATCTTTCCAACGATATGCAGAAGTCCAGAAATGGACTTGTGGGTCAAAATTTATGACTTGTTGAAGATCACGGTGTTAAAGCCTTAAGCAGGGAAGAATCTCGCATATCGCAAGTCCCATAAATTGGAGGTGGAGCGAGATCGGAGGCTAATCCATCTTGGCAATCAACAATTAGAGGATCCTAAGGAGCATTGCACAACATTGCGAATAAGCAATCAACGATTAGCAATCCCACATATCGGAAGTCCTGACGATATCGACGATTGCATACTAGAGGATCAGTAAGAATTGCATATCAGTGATCCCACATATCGGAGGTCCCGACGAATCGCAATCAATGATCCTTGGTGGCTCGTATCAGTGCAACAAATAGAAAAACATTAGGATTTTTGCATCCTTTGTTAATTCATCAAGAAGGCCAAAAGGGAAAATACAAAGGATTTCGCAGAAAAACAGGTAAGGCAAGGGCTCTTTCTCTCTCCTCTAGGAGGACACGTGGAGGCATCTGGTTGGGTCTGATAAGGATAAATGGCAGTCACAGATGAGCTCTAATGTGGACACATGGTAGGATCTGATTTGATGCGATAAGGATAGGTGGTAGCATTAGAGGAGCTCCAATGAGGACAAGTGGTGGGATCTGATTAGTTCCGATAAGGGACACCTGATCACTTACATCAGCATGATGTCACAGTATAGAGGGACACATGGTAGGTTGTTTTGGTGTTTATGGATGGCCTAATAGGACATATCTGAGTGACACATGTTATTGGTAAGAAGATGACACATGGCATGAGATGACACCACTTCGACAATTGGTGACAGGAGGTTTGCAATGGTTGGCTCATGTTCCATAATGAAATTTCACTGGCATGCGGGATAACAGATGGTCATGAAAGTTTAAGGGAACCAAGGGCCATGGCTGAATAGAGAGGCCTATCGACAATTGGTGATAGAAGGTTTGTGATGGTTGGCACAATGGCCACATCTGGAAATCACCAACTAGAGGGCTCCGATTTGAGGGTTAGCATGTGGTCGCGAAGACTTAAGGAACCGAAGGCTAGGGCTTAGTAGAGGAGCCTATCATAAATTGAAAATTTGTGATTTATGGTTGTTGGCATAAGGTGAAATAGGTCTAAATATCTAATAAGATGGCTTTGATAGTGTTAAGCACTTGGTTGTGGAATAAACACAAAACCAATGGTGCAATGCTTAACAAAGGGAAAAAGGCCCCCAGATAGGAGTCTATAGGCCTTAGTGCATTAAGGCTAATCCTTAGGTCACAAAATTTGGTCCTTTGGTGAGAAATGCGTGGCAAGGGATAAGCAGCAAGGAGCTAGGAAATTGGAGATCGACAATCAACGATATATGGTTGCTAGCATATGTGCAACAAAAGAAAAACGTCAATAAGGGGGCTTCGATAGTGTTTAATGTTGGTTATGAAGTAAACATAGGATCAAAGGCATAGAGCCTTAGCAAAGGAAAAAGGCTCCTTGCATGTTGTTGAAAGACTTAGTGCCTTAGGATTTGGCACCTAGTCACCGCCCTCAGTCCTATGAAGGGAAATTCGAAAAAGGGGCTAGAACAGAAAGAGCCATGATCATAATTTGCTAGTTTCACATGTTTGTTTGTGAATAAAGTTCTAATAGAGGAAAAGCTTAGATGGTGCTCTGTAGTGTAAATCCTTTGATAATGCAACAGTACAAAGGTGTATTAATGGTGTATGGGTCAGTAGCTACAAGAGTGAATGTGCGTAATAGAGTTGTAGTCATAGGATTGTCACGTGGAATGAGTCGATCTTGCGGACAAGATAGACCTTCCTAGAATCTAAAGAAGACCTAATGACAAGAAAACCATCCAGACACTATCTTTCTCTAAATGTGCTTTTATAAATAATGGCAAACAAGTGTGTTTAAGGCCTACCTTATGTCCAACGCAAGTTTGGGGATGCCTTCGCTTCTTTGATCCAAATGAGTTCCTTTATCACAAAACTGCAAACAAAAACAAGGCAAACAATTAAATAGCACCTAAAAAACCAATATTATAAAACATATTTAACATGAAAGTCAAGGAGTCCATGAAACAAATAACATGAGATACTTGTTGAGAAAAATGAGCTTGATTGTATTAATTCAAAAGGAGAAGAACCTTACAACCTTTGCCTTGACGCTGTACAAGTTCCTCCCAGGGTCCAACAAGAAGTCTCCTCTACTTTGACAAGCTTAAATCACTCCCCAATGAAGCAAAAAGGGTATGTGATCTCTCCTCTTAAGCTCAAATAGGAAGTCTTGATTTCATTAGCATTTACCCTCAAAAGTTCAGCTTCTAACCTCTCAAGCCACTGACCCAATGCCTCAATTTATAGTGCAATGGAGATCAGTTACCAGGTCCTCCTTCAAAGGGATAGAATCCTCCTTCAAAGGGATAGCTCCTCCCAACAAGGGATTAGTTCCTCCTATGATGGGATGCATGAACCACTTGGAGCGAACAATCCACGTAACAAATGCTTCTAGAAAATTCTAGAATTAACCCAAAGTGAGTTTTTTAAGATAAAAATTGTGCCTTTTGACTTTCACAGGGGTACGCACCCTCCCCTTTACATACAGAGCGTATAAGTACGCAGACATCCTGAACAAAAGGTGCGGGCCCGCAGGCAAAAGTGAGAGAAAGTGCGGAACCAGAGTTACATTGCTTTTTTTATGTCTTTCTCTCATTTCTAAAGCTTGTTTTAAAGAGTTGAGGTTTGAGACTTGCTTAGGAAGCTGGTATAGGTGGTGATAGACCTACACCGACTGCAAATAATCAAGGTGACGATATTTTTGTGTAACACATGCAGCAGGTCCAGCAAACCACAAAGCAGTGCACTGCGGACCTCCGAGCAGTGCGGGACCAGTTGGAGGGACTCTGCACCAAGATTGCCGCGCTAGTTGAGTGACTCGGGGATGAGTCAAGATGTTTGTGTTAGGGGCCTGTTGGGCATCATATCCCCCCACAGCATGTTTTGGGGGTCAAAGCCCAAGTTTTGGTCAAAAGTATTGTAATACTCCGCGAATTATGAGCGTGGAGCGCAAAGTATAGGTTGAGACATAGGGTTGTCCACCCTAAGTTTTGTAATGTAATCTAATGTCATGTCAGGCTACCCATGGTCCGTGGACCATGGGATTGTATAAATAGAGCAAGGCTCTAACTTGTAAAGATAGATACTTGGAGAAAAAGAGATAGAGGAATATGAATGGTTTGAGCATAGAGTAAGAGTCTAAGTGTATTGGGTCGTAGTAGTAAGAAGAGGCTCTGCAACTGAGTACGCAGAGGCTTAGTAAAGTTTGCAGATGAGTGCGCGGACCCCTGCAGCTGAGTGCGCAGGGTAGTGTCGAGTCTGTAACCTTGAACGAAGAATAATAAAGAGAAGTTGATTCCAATTTCTATGCATCTGCTTGTATATTGCATTCTATACATTTATAATGTTTTGTTTATCGTGCACACTTATATGATTACTGGATATACTGTTAATTATCACTAGACTTACACAAATACGTTAAGTAATTGGCTAATAACAGGTTAATAGTGAGGAACTTGGGTAATAACATAGATCGTGTCCCGAGTAGGGTTGAGCGAAGGTAGCATCATAGGTTGTGAGGGACTAATAGATGCGCATAGCGACGTGCGCACTGGGTCAAACCGCAAACCGCCTGAGCTCATCAGACATCCCCAGGGTGCAGAAACTTGGTTCTAGCACCCTCCCATACTACTTCGGGTGAGACGTCAGTCCTTGCTCCGTGGACTGTTGCCGAAAGGGCCATTAGTACTGGGATTTGTTTGGCTAAAATCACCTCTGAACCTCGGTCAGGCCCCTACAAGCCAACACATATACAAAGCGGGAAAACCAAATGGTATCCTATAAAAGGTACAATGCATGAAGTAAATCAACATCTGGCCCTAGCGGAGAAGATCTAGGAGCTAATAGATACGGGGATCAGAACCATCTCTCCTAACATCTGAGGTTGAATTAATAACATTGAAGAAACTCAACAAAGTCTATTGGCCCGATGAAGAGCCGATGGCAAGTGCATACTGTCCACTAGATCATTTCTTAGGGGGTTCACACGCTGTTGAATGTTAGAGGACCTAGTCTGTCTCCCAAGAACGGCTTTGAGATGGAACTACTGCTGAGATCTTGTGTGGCAGGGTGAGGTCCCATGGATCCTCACTGATCTGGAGTCTGAATATGTACTAGTATCAATCGAGCTCTTGGTGCCCCTGTTTGAAGGTAGTACCTTGAAAAATGTCATGATCCTCTGTGTGTGGTCTGGTCTGATGGGAGGCTGAAGAATATGCGCTCAGAACTTAAGAACCTCTTGCATATATAGGGCCAAACATCTCTAATCGGGGTACCTAAAAAATTCGGTGAGGGTTCGAGAATCTTTGAACAAGCAACGAAACCTTTCTCTGTTCACGTAGTAGACAGGGCATCTAAGGATGAAGTGCACCTCGGTCTCCACTTCTTGTGAATGACATACCTAGTAGATTCTATTTGGTATATCCACCTGGTGGTCAATCTCTACCCAAAGTCTATGAGAAGCTACTATGAACTAGCCTAGAGGAATTTGAAGAGCATGCATTCAGTGGTGAAACGTATATTAGGGTCGAACAATGAGCCATATCTCAACTCCAAGAAGTGCTCAACGTAGAAGGCCATCTTTGGGCGCAACCCTCTTGGAGGATTGACCCAGGTGACTTGGACTAACTGCCTGTAGATGTCCTCCTTGATGATCTTGTTTAGCTCCTATCTAGTAGGTAAGAGGTGACCAGGAGCATGTAAGGAATATCGGAAAGGAGGGAGACGATCCAACTGAATTCCCACTAATTCTAAGAGGTTTGAAACTCATGTAAACCAACATCTGGCTCAACCAAAGGGAGTAGAATAGGAAATAGTCTTAGAAGAGCAATATGCCAAGTAAGGATATTGGTACCTACTCTTTATCGCTTCTGCCAAGCTCTAGACACAATGCAAGAATGAAACCAATCTTAAGACCATCTCAAGCTGAAAGGGATGAGCTCTAAACTCTTCAAGAATGATGTGCTGTGACACTGTCAGTTTACACCTAATGATGTAGCAGAGAAGAAGAATTTGGACTCTCTCAACTGAAGCCCAGTCTGACTCAAGTAAATACGGTCCCAAAATCTCTAAGCCATATAGAACAGTGGGACAGATCAAGGTGTCCATAAGGCTCATCTTGGACGAGATGTTTTGGGAGTGATGTCGAAAGCACTGTCTCTTGAGAAGGGCTAAGGATCCATATCCTTTGTTGATCCGAGGCTGAAGCGCTAGTCACAAACTAAAGCAAGGACCTGAGAATTTCACCCCCCAAGTAAGTATATGTGCTGGTGATCTCAATCTCCTCCTCTCTGAATAGAAAGTGAAGGCCTGAGGTTTTCTTCACCGCATTGAAGATCATAACCTTGGTTTTACCTAGGTTGACCGTCAACTGTCGATGGTCACAAAAAGGAGCTAAGGCATCTAGCTGCCTCTGTAATCCTTCTTGGGATGAGGAGAGGAGGACCACGTCATCAACAAAGAGTAGAATGGATATCAGAACCTGGTGAAGAATGAAGCCATCAATGTCCTGGATATGCTCGTGTAGAAATGCTTCCAACTCATCAATATAGATCCCAAACATGGTAGGGGATAGTGGACAACCTTGTTTAACCCCAATAGTGCTTCGAATGAAATCAGAAATCCCATGGGTTGCGTGAAGAAGGCCAAGAATAGACTCATATATGTGCATAACAACGGTCAATAGGTTTGCAGAGATTCTAATATCTCCGAGTCTCTGGAGAAAGGCCTCCCTCTGAACATAGTCAAAAGCTTTTTGAAAATCTACAAAACAATAGTAGACTTTCGAAGAGCGGTGTCGTGCCTCCTCAATCACGACGCGAAGGGTGAAGATGTGGTCCATGGTCTGATGAGTCGGTCGAAAACCTGCCTGTCCCGTAGCTCTGAGTTGTCTTTGCTCAAGGTCACTTGAGAGCTTCCTATGTAGAATAATATCATACAACTACGAGACCCACCATGATCGTTCTATAGTTATTGGGATTTGAGCTGGAACCTGATTTGTGGATTAGATGGATGATGTGGTGTGACCATGTCTGTGGAAAACCTTCACGGACTACATGCTTAAAGAGATCAACCAAGTAGCTAACCAAAGCACGGAAACCATGCTTAAAGAACTCTACTTGGTAACCTTCCTCATCAGCTGCTGTGCTGCTATTCATCACCCAGATGGCCTCTCTAATATCTCTGTCCGAGAATAGATAACATGAAGAGGGTGGGGAGGTAACATGAATTTGGCCCTGCCTGGGAATATCATAAAGGTTAAAAGTGTGAGAGAACATGGACATAGGGTCGAGGTTAGGTGGAAGATGGGAGCGTCGGGGAAGGATGGTATGCCATAATTGTTTAGGGGAGTGGGCAAAGAGAGCAGAAAGTTCTCGTCTTCTTAGAGAGATCTCATTTGATCTCTCATCATAATCA
This sequence comes from Pinus taeda, assembly GCA_000404065.3. NCBI lineage: Eukaryota > Viridiplantae > Streptophyta > Pinopsida > Pinales > Pinaceae > Pinus > Pinus taeda. The sequence continues at coordinate 54,327 of APFE030269765.1, forward strand.
CACTTGGAATTCAACCTCATAGAGGAAACTCGCACTTGCTCTTTTGTGGATTATATTGTATCTTGGATGCATTTTGATGTTTGGAGCTAGTTTTTTTACATTCTTTGGAGCTATTCTTTGGATCAATGGATGGATTTCTTGCACATTGTCTTGTAAGTACTCTTAATTGTTGAAGATCTATTTTCTATGTCTAATGAATGGAATGATTGATTATTATGGTTCATGCTAAATTGTGCCCTAATTTTATTAAAGAACAATTGAATGCTAACTGGATGAATATTGAATGCATTACTCATACATGGCATGCTAAGAATTATCCTAGTGGTGAACTCCTAGTAGCTCTCCCATAAAACCCATTATTTCATTGAATGGGTAAATGCTTGAAATTTGTTGTTAGGGCATTGAATTTTGGCATCCTTAGAAGAAAGGTTAGCTAATATAAGACATCCTTGACTTCATATTCCAAAAGGACAAGGCACTAATCCAAATTGTTGGTGACCATTCTCACATTCTATCCATATTTTCTCTCTCCTAAATTTCGGTCCTTTCAAGTCTAGAGAAGAGATATAGGGCTTGGTGAAAATTTCTAGAAAGAAAGAATTTTGGTGGTTGGAGAGCCTAAAAATCAAGTATGTAGGTCTTGCTACAATTTTTTTTAATTTGGTTGGCATCCACTTTAACTCCATCCATAAATTCTCTCGCCTTAGGTGTTTTCCCTAAGAGGGAAACCCTAGTTTTCCTTCCCTCAACTTAAGGATTTACTTGAAGGTTTTATGAACCTTGGCTCAGCTAATATACATTGTAAGAAACCTTTTATCCTCACCTTGACATTAAGCCACTCCAACACTCATCAAATCAATCGAACCCTGGGCCTTGCACCTTCATTTATAGGCACTTTGTAGAAAGCAAATTGCTTCCTTGTGAACCCTTGGACCAAAATTATGTCTTTCTTGAAGAGCTCCTAGTGAAATAATTTCATACCTTAAACCCAAATACCTATTATAAGTAGTCTTTGTCTTATTTAGACTCCTCCCATTGGTGAAAGTCTGTAAAGAGCAGGGGTTTTGGCCGTGGTGACAGTGAACCACTACACCATTGTTGCTAATATGTCTACTTTATACCTTGTATGCTTTCCCTCTCCAAGGGCTGCTATATTTTGCCACGACATTTTTGCCATCATTGTTGGGGAGGAAGTGAGTCGATCTTCCCCTAGATTTAAGATTCTAGGCTTCCTTTCATTTTAAGAGGTGGTTTATTTAATGACAAGATAGATCCTCTTATGTCAACTCCTAAATTGGTTGGTTTCAAATACCATGAGAACGATCTTGAAGAAAACATAGCTCCAAGGACTAAGTTGATGCTAAAAGGGGTGAAAATACTATATCCTCTACTAGGAAACCTCTATTCCTTGATACCAACCCTAATCCTACTCCTAAACCAAATCCCATTAGTAATACCCTAATGGCTAAGAGGTGGAATCTTGCATCCTTCAAACCTTTGAACTTTGCTAGCTTTCCAGGACCCCCTCATTAGTTACCTAAGAAACACCATGATTCATTGCCCAAATTTGACGGAAGTGTTTTTGTGTCATATATCCTAGGAATATTGAAGAGGAGGATGTTATCATGATGTTATTTGCCTTGACACTCGAAGGGGATGTTAGGGATTGGACATTAGTTTACATCAAGGAAGCATTGCTAATTTGGATCAATTTAAAGATGTTTTCTAATATGTGGGTCTTTGATCTAGACAGTGGTATGGCCCTTGATAAAATCATGCCTATGACAATTGTTGATAAAGAAAGTGGTAGGGAATACATCCAAATATTTGATAACCTTCTTAGGGAAATCCCTAATAGACTCAAACCTAATGATACCATTGTTTTAGAAAGGTTTACCAAATCATCTCATGGGCACTTAATGTATGCTCTTAGAGATTAAAGGCCTAAAACCTTGGTTGAAGCTAAATTAATTCTTGATGAGTTTGAAAAAAACATAAATGATGCACACATTGAAATGTTCAACTATCCTAGGGCCAAGAGTGGGGCCAATTCGAAATCAATGTCAACATCTCAACTTGAGGAAGTGGTTTTATCCTTGGCCGAGCAAGTTGGCAAGTTGTCTGAGGATGTCAATATTGGTAAAAATACATAATGAATAGGTTGACTACTCTTGAAAGAGAGAAGGCATCAAAATAGAAATATCCTCCTAAGAATTAATTTAACAAGGATACGTCATTGTCCAAGAAGAACATTGAGGGTAGTTGGGGTGCTCAACAAAATGTCGCCAACACTCTTGCCCTAACCAATATTGTGGGAGAAGAGGAAGAATCCTAAGAGGATAATTTGAGTGAGCAAAGTGAGGAAGAGCAGGAACCCAAGAAATTGAATAGTGTAGATGAAACTCACCCATTTAACATATTGCTTAGGAATACATATGTCTATCCACAACTTAGTCAAGTTAAACTCAAAGATGAGAAAGAAGAAGAGGTGGTGGTTGTGGAAAATGGTGGGATATTTAAGGGCTTGCAATACTCAAGGAAAAATTAGAAACAAGCCCGAATGAGCTCTAAATCAAATCCTTCCCAAGAAAAGGAACCTCCCAAAGAAAAACCCAAGCACAAAGCCAAGAAACATGAGATTGAATTAGGTATTGATGATGGTAGTGTTGTGGGTAAAATGACAGTGCATGTTCCTATAAAATAGATTGTAAAGCTTGCTCCCCATAGAAGGCAAGTCGAGAAGGCTCTTGGATTAGATGATGAGATTGATTATCCTCCTATTATATTGAAAAATATGCACTTTGAAAAGACAAACCCTGGTCATGAGCCATTCTTGTTGACTTTGGCTAATAATAGTTAGCCTCTCCATAACTCTATGCTAGATTCAGGGGCCTCTGTCAATATGATTCCATTAAATGTCATGCATTAATTGGAATTATATATTAATAGGCCTTATAAGAATGTTTGTGGCTTTGATTCCATGTCAGTTTTGTCCATAGGATCATTAAGGATTTGAAAGTAATTATAGTTATTAAGAGGGATATTTTTGTGCTTATGGATGTTTTTGTTATTAACATACTTGATGTATGGGGAATGTTGTTGTCTAGGAAATGGAGTGCTTCAATTGGGGGTAAAGTGTAAATGGACTTGTCATATGCCATTATTCCCCAACCCGATTGAACTCCATTCATTCTCTATAAGGAGCCTCAACTCCCAAATCATGTAGAAGATATGTACCCTTTTCTATATCCTAGTCAACAACTTGGAATTGAAAATCTAGGCCCTCCTACTAGCCAATCTAACCTTATCGACATTGCCTCTTCCCAAGAGATTAGCCTTCTCAAGAGACCTAATCCTAATCTAACCATATATAAGAAGTAATGGGTGCAAAAGCCTATGAAGGAATTCAAGATCTGAGAAATGGTTTTAGTTGTCAAGCATCCTATCCCTGTGAAGATTCATGGAAAGGTTAGTGTGGGCTACTTTTATATAGCTAGACTTGATGGTGAGCTTTGGCCTAATCTAGTTAAAGCTAATCATATTGCCCCTTTCCTAGATACACGATCTCACATGTCATGCATGGTAGTGTAGGATTGCATTACATATTCCTTTTTGCATAACTAACATCATCATATCATGTTTTTGTGCTAGGTTAGATTGCATGTATATTAGACTTGCATTTTAGATTTACTTTTCTTTATAGATTATTTCTTGTATGAAAACATGGGTGATTATAGTACGCCCAATGCACATACTCCCAAATAGTCATATTGTGACGTGTAGATTACAAGTTTGCAGCTAGGAGATTCATGGAGTTCTCATGAACTCCCCATTATAGTACATGGATCATGCACTCTATGGTGAACTCATGTCCTAGTTGGAGCTAAATGTTACCCACCAAAAGTGGGTGACCCTTAGGAGAAGCTTTTCTCCTATTCATCTCTTCCAGTCGGCAGCCAATAGCCCCTAAGAGCCACTTTTTAGCCGATGTGATGTGCAATTCGTATCTCCACCACTTGCATTAGTCATATGTTTCCTCGCCCATTTATCAAGAGCACATGTTGGAAGGTAGGGTTTTCATCAAAAGGTACTTTATTCATTATGCAGTCGAGTGCTTATGCTTGTTTGTATTTGGGAATTTTGCCATGGATTATGAGGTGACATGGAATAAAGAAGGGTCTTGGTCGTAGTCTTGTTCCCTCACCTTAAATGGGGGGTTAATTTTCAATCTTAGTCCAAGGGGACCTCCCCTAATGGCCCAAGGCTTTAAGAATGGGCACTACTTGGGAAGCCATGATTAAGATAGCATTACCTCATCTATCCTTATTCCATACTTATCACTTTGTGTCATACATTATGTGCCCCTATTCCACCTCTCTTCTTCAAGTCAACTAACCATTGGTTTATTGGGATTTGGTATACACACATCCTCATATCTTGGGCAAGCCTTGAAATTCTCCCTGAGAGGTTGATGTAGCTAAAAGAAAAAGAAAGAGCGTATGATGTCCATAAGAAAAAAAAGAAAAGAAAAGATCAAAATGAGAAATATGGTCAGGACATACAAATTAGCATGTAGGGAAAAGCGAAGCATGAGCACTACCTCTATCATATGGCTAACACTCGGTTCCTAAGCCAATGTTTCCCTATCTCATAGAAGAAAAGGAACCCTTGCATGTCCCAACCCCTGATGGAAAATGAATTTCCCCATCCTAAGGGGGGTATAATTGTTATCATCATACAAAGTAAGCTCTCATACCTCAAGCTACGAGCAATAATATAAGAAAAAATCAAGAAAAAGTAAAAGGTAACGTAGAGGGATGGAGAAACAAAGGCCAAGGTAACTCGTGCATCCATTATTGCTCCCTCCTCACATCTATACACCCAGGATGAGGTATTCCATCATAGTTGGTCCCTTTGACCATGCCACTTTGCCATGGAGTTCTTTCCCCCTTTTGTTCCATTGTTATTCTTATGGCACCTATCAATTGAAGGTTGGACCAGGGACATGTCACTTCCCTTTGAGGGTATGGAACACCCAATAGGGTTGTCTATTAGCCACTCCTACCTGGGGACGTAACACCATTACGTGACTAAGGCCCCAATTTTAGAAGAGAAGCCACATATGAAGTGTTATTATGCCTAGTTCCTTCAAGCTTGGTTTAGTTAGATGCAATAATGATTAATTTACCTGATGATGAAAGTTGCAGCATAGGATGTTGTGTGTGATGGCAGGTGGTTCCATCCATAGGTATGGGAAACTCAACTGGGGCCCAGGTCGTCTAGAGGGACATATTGACACCTACAGGTGATGCTTTGAGAGCCATGGGACTCCAAAGCATTATTCATATCTATTGGAACCCTCAACACCCACCGTGATCCTACATTTTCCTTATTATTCATGGGATGATGCACCTAGACCGGTTTGCCCCCAGCTAGCTTAGCAGTATATACATGGTGTGGCACTTGATCCATGGCTCGGATAAGGTTTGTCTCATGCCTTGAGACATGAGAGGGCTAGTACCATCTTCAAATCCATCAATGTTGGAGCAAAGACAAATATTTTACCACTTAGAGACCCACGAGACCCAACTTTGTGCCCCAAACCCACGTTTGGGGGCTACAAGATGGTTTGCACCCAGATACAAGGGCCAACCCCTAGATCTTGATTTTAGAGGCTTTCTACACTTTTCATGGCGCCAAAAGGCCTCATTGTCATCCTTTTAAAATCCCACACAAGCATGACGTCAACATTTCGGCTAGCATTTGTGGAGATAAAAATAATTTTTCAAAAGCTACTAGGGCATTACTTGCACATTATTTTATTATTAGAGGGGCTTATATGCTAAAATAAGTTTATTTAAAAGCATATATATATATAAATTATATATTATATAATTATATATATATATATACACACACACATTAGAGGACATAAGTATTAAAGAGATCCCATTTGATCTCTCATCATCATCACACTTGGAATTCAACCTCATAGAGGAAACTCACATTTGCGTCTTGTAAGTACTTTGAATTGTTGAAGATATTTTTTTTATGTCTAATGTATGGAATGATTGATTCTAGTCCATGCTAACTTTTGCCCTAAATTTATTGAAGATTGATTGAATGTTAGCTAGATGAATATTGCATGCAATGATCCTAGTGGTGAATTCCTAGTAATTTGTTGCTTAGATTGGGCTAACCCATGTTCAATTATTTTATTGTGCACCAACAAAACGATCAATTACTGACCCTTTCGGCAATGACCTGCAACCATATCACAGTCTCACCCGAAGTGACTATGGGAGGATGCAAAACCATGTTTCTGCAGCCTTGAGGGATGCAAAGATGTGGTATTTTTGTTTTTTTTTTGATACTTAACATTCATTAATTACTTCACATTCATACATTACTTTTTCACATTACATTCATCACTTAACATATCATATACATCCATAAAACTTCAATGTACTGAAACAATATGGAATTGTAATAGACTGTTACACTAGAATAGATAATAAGCAAATAAACACATGAAGGCATGGGTTTTCCTGTGGTTCATCCCAATGTGGGACTACGTCCACAAGAGCTATTGCTTATAATATAGAATTTGTATAACAAACAATTCTCGGCCTGCGCACTCAACTGTAAGAAGTCCATACACTCAACTATGGACTAAGGCCTTTGTGCACTCAGTTGCAAAACCTCGCCTTCTTGCCCAAACCACAAATCACAAAGATACAGCCATTGAATACATGATGTGATTCTTCAAGACTCCCTCCTTCTTTATTATTCATCCCTATATATACTATTACATTGAAGGATATATCATCACAATACCATGGTCCATTTACTATGGACTCCCCTAATACAAGCTACTATGGTAAAAAACCATTAATCATTTACAACAATATATTCTCTTAACAAAAAGGAGGGGCTTCGACTCGCCCCTAAGCCTATATACAACGTGGTCCACTTTGGCGCTCTGGTGCTCCACTACGCGGTCCACTTTGTGCTCCGATGCATCCTTTACTTCGCATTCCGCTCCACAAATTGCAGAGTCTTTATCAAATTCTAGGCCAAGTTGGTATGCGCCCAACAGGCCCCCAACACTCACATGTGACTCGTCCTGAGTCACTCACCTACTTTGCCTCTTATTTTTGTTGTGATGTTGTTGTAGGTCTGGTTGAACTTTTGCAAAGTTTTTGTCACCTTGTTGTCCTCACTGCATGCCTCCTCCAACAATGCCTCTATCACATGTTCTGCCTCTATCACATGTTCTGTAGCAACACTATTTCCCTTTGTCAAAGTTCATGAAGCTTCTCATCCACTACCTGTGATAACTGGAGGGCCTCATCCTGCTGTTGATGGTGCTAGATCCATCAACATGTCATGGGATCTCCCTGGTAAGAAGTCCCAATTAGATCTCAGATCGTTTGGTGTAGGAGTCCCAACAGTGGGTCGTATGGTAATGCCTTGAATGTGATTTTGCACAGAGGCAAGTAAGATAACTCTACTCGTAGCAAGGGTGTGACATATGCAATGAGTCAAGGAAGGTGCATGAGAGGTTCTAACACACGGGGGTTGAGATGAGTGCGCCCCTTGGAAACCTGTGATAGCATGGAGTTAAGAAGGGAACACACAAGCAAAGATGTATCACAACAGGGAAGGCAAGTTAGCTAGCAATCCAAAGTGATGGTTAAACCAACATCACATTTAAGAAAGATTCATACATATATACACAAAAAGCTATACATACATGCGTAAGCAAACAGATACATATATCATTTAGAGTAAAACAGATAACTTAGGATACAATACAACATATGCATGAAACGTGTTGGCTCTTGTTATATTAAGAAGTGTAAGTTCCAGTCATACAATACATCCATGTCCAACCACTAGTTCTGATAGCGAAACGTTATAGCCACAACTGCCTGCTCCTCCAAAGAGATGTACCAGCTCTGCACAGTGGAGAAGCCAAGGCTTATTACAATACTGTCCAAGCTCTCTCCAAGATAGTCTTATCAGAAGCTTCACTGACCAAAAGCCTATACAATGAGTTATGAGGGACTATTTATAGCAAAGGGTGGGGTGAACCTTGACATTCCCCTTTGTGACAATTAATCTACTCTATGATTGTTACATCCAACTATCGACACTTGACTTACACTTGACAATACGTCACATTACAATGCACATGTACCCGTGTGAGACAAAATGGCTTGAACAAGCCATGCTAGACATCACTATGACTCGAACAACTGCTGGAAGACCAACTCTTTGACATCTTCATTGTGGTTGACAGTAGCATGCTGATGCCAAGACCGATAGTCCGCAATGTTGTGAGTGTGCTCCAAAGTGACATCTTTATGTAGAAATTCCCACTGTAGATCACCTGATAATCCAATATACTAAAGCAAAATACTTGATCTACATCTACAAACAAACTTGCGGAAGCTTAATTGATTATGAGAAAGATCAAATAGAACGCATATAATAGAGAATGAGAAATCAATCACACATGAACATAGAATAATACTCTGAGGAAAGTCTCAGCTAAATACCCCGATCTCTGTATTATCATACAAGTGGAAATATGTTCGGATTACACAAAGCTTTAGCTCACAAGCTATCCAGCTCTCAGTACAATCCCTCAATACAACTCACAGACTGAATAGACACAACATATGTCTTCCTTCAATCCTCCAAGCCTCCTATTTCCTTGCGCAATTTCTCCTGGGGTCCAATGCTGACACCTGTGTGATTTGGCCTCGTCACACACTCACCAAACTCAGAAGTAACTGCACAATCTCCAAGGAATGAATTCCTTCTGCATGTAAGAGATATCCTTAATGGAATATTCCTAAAAGTGATAGTACATTGTCCCATCATCTGATCTCAATTGGGTCTCTGACTAAACTGACATGCATGAGTTATTTATGAGAGAATATTCAGTTATCTAAAGTGAAGTAGTTACATGCATGCATGCATTAACTAACTAAACTCACAATCAGTTCCACAAACTGTTGGAACTAATCTAACTGGACTTAGCTCAGTTAATTGAGCTAACTAATTAGAACTCAAAGTACAACTCATCCTGATCTCCTTTAATCAAGGCATAACTTCCTCAATTAATGGAGAAACTGTTGCATGTCTTCACATAGACACACATGAACACAGAAGAATACTCTGAGCAAAGTCTCAGCTAAAAACCCCAATCTCTGTATTATCATACAAGTGGAAATATGTTCAGATTACACAAAGCTTTAGCTCACAAGCTATCCACCTCTCAGTACAATCCCTTAATACAGCTCACAGACTGAATAGACACAACATATGTCTTCCTTCAATCCTCCAAGCCTCCTATTTCCTTGCGCAATTTCTCGTGGGGTCCAATGCTGCCACCTGTGTGATTTGCCCTCATCACGCACTCACCAAACTCAGAAGTAACTGCATAATCTCCAAGGAATGAATTCCTTCTGCATGCAAGAGATATCCTTAATGGAATATTCCTAAAAGTGATAGTACATTGTCCCATCATCTAATCTCAATTCGGTCTCTAACTGAACTGACATGCCTGAGTTATTTATGAGAGAATATTCAGTTATCTGAAGTGAAGTAGTTACATGCATGCATGCATTAACTAACTGAACTCACAATCAGTTCCACAAACTGTTAGAACTAATCTAACTGGACTTAGCTCAGTTAACTGAGCTAACTAATTAGAACTCAAAGTACAACTCATCCTGATCTCCTTTAATCAAGGTATAACTTCCTCAATTAATGGAGAAACTATTGCATGTCTTCACATAGACTTCATGTTTGATTTTCTACAACTAATTAACTCAAGATGAATTAATTAATTATTTTACAAACAACTGCTAAGATCAAATTCGAATTTTAATTCTCAATTTTACTTTAGGGACTAACTAAAATTGGAATGTATCCCAAAATGCTATTTATAGCAGTGATATTTTTAGCACTTCTATTTTTAGCATTTATTGTTGCTATTTTCAGCACTCCCTCTCAACAAGAAAGGGATTATTAGTCACCCCAATCCTGTCTCTGTGAAACTCGAACTTGCATTTTGATAATGCCTTAGTCAAAATATTTGCATCATGTTCCTCGGTTGAAAGATACAGCAACAACATGATCCTCTTCACCACATAGTCTCGAAGATGATGATACCAGATATCAATGTGCTTGGACCTGTCATGAAAAAATAGATTCTCAGAGAGTTTGATACAACTCTGATTATCATAGTAGATCACAGTTGGATCCATCCTTTGACCAAACAATCCCACTAGAATCTTTCACATCCAAATGGCCTCGCATGCTGCCTAACTGGCAACCATGTATTCACCCTCTGCTGAGCTAAGTGCAATTGGCCTCTATTTCCTGCTGTACCAGGAAATTGCAGTTGAACCAAGGTTGAATATTCCTCCAAAAGTGTTCTTCTGGTTTGATGGACTCCCTGCCCAATCTGCATCTGTGAAGCCCTGAAGCTTCACTCCCTCTATTCGTTTATACCACAATCCATACTGAGATGTGCCTCTGAGGTATCTCAGCACATGCTTCGCTGCCTTCCAAAACAACTTGGTAGGCTGAAACATAGCTTGACTCAGCTGGTTCACTGCAAAGCATAAGTCTGGTGGCGTGTTCACTAGATACATCAATGAACCCATCAACTGCTGATAAATAGTAGCAGCTACTACCTCACCTGAAGTAGCATCCTCCTTCCTCCAGTTACCAGCTAGAGAAGTCTACATGGGCTTGTACTTCTCCATGTAGAATCACTTAAGTATCTCATTGGCATACTTGCCTTGAGACACAAATACTTCCCCATCTTTCTGCCACACCGCCTAGAAAGTAGTGCATAAGACCCATGTCTTTCATCTCGAACTCTCTTGCAAGGTCCTCCTTGCAAGATTTGATCAACTGATCATCACATGTCAAAATCAGATCATCCATATAAAGAACAATGATCAATGGCTTACCTTCTACTATGATGTGGTAATGGTTTGCATCTGCTTCACTCTTGGTGAAGCCCAACCCGATGAAATAGCTGTCGATCCTGGTGTACCAAGCATGAGGTGCTTGCTTTAGCCCATACAAAGCCCTCTTAAGTCGGCACACATGTGACTCACGATCGAAGGTCTCAAAACCTTCCGGCTGCTCAATGTACACCTCTTCCTCAATCTTCCCATTGAGGAATGCAGTCTTCACATCCATATGATGGATCTTCCAACCCATCTGAGCTGATAGTGCCAACATCGATCTGATAGATGAGTACCTTGCTACAGGAGAAAAAGTCTCATCATAGTTGATCCCCTCGACTTGTGAGAAACCACAGGCATCAAACCTTGCCTTATGTTTCTCAACACTACCATCAGCTGCCTGCTTTACCTTGTCAAGCCATCAGGAACTAACCACTGACTTGTCCTGAGGTCTTGGGACAACATCCCACACATTGTTATGAATGATAGAGTCATACGCCTCTACCATAACATCAAACTAGACTGGTTGCTACACTGCTTCCTCGAAAGAAGAAGGTTCGATCTCTACACACTCCCCAACCAGGGCCATGTAACCAATGTACCGCCTGGGTGATCTCCTATGTCTGCACTGAGAAGATGGTTGTCCCACATTGTCTTGCGCATCCATCATTAACTTGTTAGCTTCCCTTGAGCATTTCCACCCATCTCTGGAAGGCTCAATGTGAGTGGATGTCCCCACTCCCGGATCCTCTGCATGTGGCTGCTCCACATTAGTCTGAGGCTCCTCCTCCTTAGGAACTGAAAGTTCCTCATCTACATGCAACTTGAGCTTCCTCTCAAGTGATAATCGCATGAATATCTACTTGTTGAACTTCAGATCTTTGCGTACCACTGTCCTCTGACTAGTAGGTAGGAACACTCAATAGTTGTGGGGTGTATCAAAGTACCCCACAAGTATCCCCAACTCAGCTGTTGGATCTAGCTTCTTCTGGGCATCTTTGGTCACATGGAAATAAACCGATGATCCAAAGATCTTGAAGTGACTCACATCTGGTTGCTTCCTGGAAAAGGCTTCCATTGGTGTCTTCACTCCCAGTATACGGTGCAGGCTTCTGTTCTCCAAGTATACTGTTGTATTGCATGCCTCAACCCACCAATGAAGTGGTAGGCTTTGGTCATGCAACATCGCTTGAGTTGCTCCCACAATCGATCTGTTCTTCCTTTCGGCGACCCCATTCTACTGTGGGTTATGGGCTATCGTCAACTCCTGTTTAATTCCTTCTGCTGTGCAGAAGTCCTTAAACTGTTGGGAGACATACTCTCCACCATTGTTGCTATGCAAGGCTTTCATTTTCTTTTCAGATTCTTTCTCTACCAAGGCCTTAAACTCACAAAACCTTAAGAAGGTTTGATCCTTCTTTTGCATAAAGTAGATCCAACATATATGAGAAAAATCATCAATAAAAATAACATAGCACCTTTTTTTAGCGGTGGAGGCTATAGAGAATGGTCCACACACATCTGTGTGAACTCGTTCCAAGATTTCTCCAACTCTACTGTCTCGATCCTGAAAGGAAGATTTCACATACTTACCCAAGGTACAACCTTTGTATGTATTCGTCTGCTCCAATTTTCCCTTGGGAAGTCTGATAGAAATCTGTTGCATGATCTTCAAGGCCCGATGGTGCAAGTGGCCCAATCTTCTATGCCATAACTCCCAATATCTTAGCTCTGCACCATCTCTGCTTTGGAACTCAATGCAGCACAATCGTTTACCTCTAGCTTGTAGAGATTCTTAACTTGAATCCCAATCCTCTTAGTCTGTCCAGTGTCGATATGCCTCGAGAATACCTTTCCTTTACTAAAGACTACATCATAACCTTTGTCTTCCAGCATAACAACAGACACAAGATTCTTCTTCAGATCTGGTACATACTTTACATCAGTTAGGGTGACAGAAGCTCCATGCTCCCTCTGAAACACAACCTTACCTTCACCTGAAACATGATACTTTCCATCATCACCCATCTCGATCCGCATCTGGAGATCCTTCTCCTCCAAGGTACTGAAAAGATTCTTTTTGCCAGACATGTGGAGAGAGGCTCCACTCTCCAGGTACCAAACACATCCCACCATAGATGAAACCATGCATGCGATGAGAGAGAAATCCCATCTGAATTGTGAGGCCAATGCCTCACCATTTGATCCCTTCAAGGATCCCTTCTTGGATTTCTTCTGTGGACAATTCGTAGCATAATGGCCCACCTCATGACAATGAAAGCATTGCACTTTCGATTTGTCAAACTTCTTCCCACCATGGGAAGAACTGGATTTGGGATGGGACGCCTTCCCTTTCCCTTTCCTCACCTTACTCGCTAAGGCTATATTTTCTTCATCATCTTACTTTGATGAAGATCCATCTCTGGTGCTTCTTCTTATCTCCTCCTGCATCAGATCTGACAAAAGTCGTTCCCAATCTGGTAGTTTCTCTCTTCCATAACTGAGTCTTGGTAGCTATGTCAGCTCTTAGGAAGACTGAGGAGAGCAAGACTCACCATGTCATCATCGGCTGTCGTGATCCCTACACTTCCAAGCTCATCCCTACAGGTGGTGAGCTTGTTCAGATATGTAGAGTTCGCGTCACCCTTTTCACACTTGATTTTCTGAAGCTTGTCTTTCAGCGCCAGCTTCCTCTAATTGTTGCTATTTTGATATAGATCCTTCAATGTTTTCCACAGTGAAAATGGTGTCTCGTTCCCATGGAGGCTTGAGACAATGTGGTCTCGAACTCCCTCCAGGAGGTTTCTCCTCACTCTAGCCACACATTTCTTCCATTCTGCCAATTCTGTAGCATTAGTTGTTGCTGGCTTGGGGACTTCTTGATCAATGAAGTCCTTTAAACCATTGTCCTCTAATATTGCTTCCATGCGATCCTTCCAAGCTATATAATTCGAGCTAACATCAAGGGCATACTCGAGTCTTAAACCCTTGAACGCCATTAGTGAAATTGGAGATGTGATAAGAATTCGAATTCTATAATTAGGAACTTGAAACTTTGAACTTCTCCCTTCTTTGTATACTGTTCTTCGCTTTGATCACCTTTGCTCCGATACCATGTAGAAATTCCCACTATAGATCACCTGATAATGCAATATACTAAATCAAAATACTTGATCTACTTCTACAAAAAAACTTGTGGAAGCTTAATCGATTATGAGCAAGATCAAATAGAACACATATAATAGAGAATGGGAAATCAATCACACATGAACACAGAAGAATACTCTGGGGAAAGCCTCAGCTAAAACCCCCGATCTCTGTATTATCATACAAGTGGAAATATGTCCAGATTACACAAAGCTTTAGCTCACAAGCTATTTAGCTCGCAGTACAATCCCTCAATACAACTCACAGACTGAATGGACACAACATATGTCTTCCTTCAATCCTCAAAGCCTCCTATTTCCTTGCGCTGTTTCTCCTGGGGTCCAATGCTGCCACCTGTGTGATTTGGCCTCATCACACACTCACCAAACTCAGAAGTAGCTGCGCAATCTCCAAGGAATGAATTCCTTCTGAATGTAAGAGATATCCTCAATGGAATATTCCTGCAACTGATAGTACACTGTCCCATCATTTGATCTCAACTGGGTCTCTGACTGAACTGATATGCAAGAGTTATTTATGAGAGAATATTCAGTTATCTGAAGTGCAACAGTTACATGCATGCATGCATTAACCAACTGAACTCACAATCAGTTCCACAAACTGTTAGAACTAATCTAACTGGACTTAGCTCAGTTAACTGAGCTAACTAATTACAACTCAAAGTACAACTCATCCTGATCTCCTTTAATCAAGGGATACCTTCCTCAATCAATGGAGAAACTATTGCATGTCTTCACATGGACTTCATGTTTGATTTTCTACAACTAATTAACTCAAGATGAATTAATTAATTATTTTACAGATAGTTGCTAAGATCAAATTTTAATTTTAATTCTCAATTTTAGTTTAGGGACTAACTAAAATTGGAATGTATCTCGAAATGCTATTTATAGCAGTGCTATTTTTAGCACTTCTATTTTTAGCATTTCTTGTTGCTATTTTCAACACTTTCTGGAACCTGACTCTTTCCTCCATAGCACCTAGGTACATTTCTCGGGCTCCTCTATCCAACTCATCTGAAAGCATGCACATCACTGTCTTCAATGCAACCGGACAAACAACATACTTGTGCATGATGTCTACACCAATGGGCAAGTCTGGGGTGGTGACAATGTGCGTCAACTCGTCAAAGTATGAGTCAAGCTCTAGTCAGATCTGCGCCTTTGTCTTCGCCTGGGTGAGAGTCCCAATGGATGGGATCGCATGTGCGCACACCACAACATCCATACTCTTGAATACACGTGCATGGGAAGCCTATATACTAGTAATGAGCTGCGGGAGCTCTTCATAGTTCCGGATCTGATTCCGGATACATGCCTTTAGCTCGACCACTTTGGGCTTGATCATCTTAGGCAAGTGAAGTGGGGCTCCCTTGTATCTCATCGTCCATGTTTACATGTAATCAACAACAAAATCCATGTTCACCAAGATACGTGCTCTTCTAACACATCGTTGTTGCCATCCGTTGAGATGGATGACTAGCTTGTGCACAATACCAAACTTGGAATACAATGCGTGCATGACTATGTAAAGGGACAACACTTCATCTAATATTGCCTTCTTTAGTTCTGCTTGGGAGGATGCTATAACCAACTCTCCTCCTTGCTTGGTCGTCTGTAGTTCCTTAGTCATTCACTCATTCACAACGATCAGAAAGCGAACACTTGAGCTAGTGGCTTCGGCAAACACTCTAGTAGGCATCGGCCAAGGCTACTGGATGTTTGTGCATGTCAGACATGATCACTCACTCCTCAACTTGCTAAGGAGATGTATGGTCATTTGGAGTCAAAATTCTGTGATATTGTACAACTCTATGTTGAGACTTGTCAAATGAGGTGTTGTGCATCTCTCTTTCTGGCTGATCTCCAAGGATCTCAGTGCCTCCTTGGTTGCTTGACACTTGCTCATCTTTTGGATGTGGTGAAGTGGGTAAGTTGACCTCTTGGTGATGAGGAGTGAGGTCGATGTCTTGTTCCAATTCCTATTTCTCCATATCTGTATCCAACTGTTGAAGTTCTTGCTCTATCTCATGAGCGAAGTCTTGCTCCTACGATGGTTCACCCTGTCTGCCTGATGCTAGATGTTTTGATGAGTCTACTACTTGTACGGGTGTTGTTTCATCTATCTACAGATGTTTCACCCCTTGATGTACCTATTGCTGCTGTGATTCCCTCTCTTGTTTGTGCAACTCTTGTTCCTTTTGGAGTTGCTCCTTCAATTCATGCAACTCCTTCTCTGTTTCCTCCATTCTTCGTTTCTCTCTCTGCCTCTGCATGAATCGCTTATTGCACTATTGCACTATTGCCTCTTAGCCTCTATATCCATAACTGCTTTCTCCACAAGTGGATCCACTCAAAACTTGCAACTTTTCTCTTCCTCCATGTGATCCACAATCTTCTTTTTGCCCTTGTCGTGTAGTGGTATGTTCTCCTCTACTGTTGCTGCTGCTTCTGGTGCTCTCCGAGATGTGCTTCACGTTGCTTTGCTAACCATTCTACTATGAAGCTGATCTATTCATTGGGTCTATAGAAACTATAGCAACATCTTCATGGGTCCTCCTCCTCCTAATGAAATGCCCCGTGGATCCAATTGAACTATACTCTCACGCAGTGATCTTTCACAAGACAATGTGGTTCATACGCATTATAAATTTGGAGGTCAAATGGATACTTCGTCATATGTTCTACTTTGACATCCGCTTGCTTGAAACTCCAGATCTCATATAATCCAATCCGTAACGGAAGAGCGGGCCAAGGCGCTTCTTCTTCTGATGCAGTCGAGCTGTCAATCCTGCCGAGATGTGATATGCTACTTCCTGAATGATGAGTATGTCCAAGGAAAACTTTGGTAGAACATGCAGAGGCTTCTCTGCGCTGTACATACATATGAAGGTGTCGGACGGTGAGGCATACCAATCAACTATGTCTATCAGTGCCTCCATTGTTGCCTTCGACATGCAAGGTGGATCCTATTTGAATATCATCTTGTAAACCAGGGTGAAAAAATGATTGTAAAACCATTTGATAGCTCCTATGAAGCTTCATTTAGACAACAACTTAAAATAAGTGTTCATAACAGTCTCTGCCAATGACCATGCCCACTTTAAGCCCGAGAACTCTTGTCGGGCACAAATTGCATCCAAGATATAGGTAGACATGTAAATCTCTGATTACATACCTCTGGGTGGCTGTCAAGCCCCTTTTACCTGTTCCTTTAGCTAATGAGCCAACATGTCGGACCAGTTGCATGGTTTGCCTTCTCTAGCCAGTTGGTCCAGCACAATCACCCAACTATGTGGGAAGGTTTTCGTGCTTTCTTGGCCATACAGTCGACATGCAAAAATGACCAAGTATTGATATGCCTTCCGTAGTATCTTCATCTTGTAGATCTAGTTGGGTGTCATCCCGAATCTAGCCGGTTCCTTTACCCAGTTCTTCGAAATGTCTATGGAGTTGGCATTGTTGCTGGGTATGCTGAAGGGAGTCTGCATGATAGTTATGGGCTCTGACATTTGATACATCTCATCATAATTCTTTGCCCTGAAGGTTGCAATCTTCGTCCCGCTGACACTGCTCAAGGTCATCGTCTTGGGATCAATGAGTGAGACAATCCAATGTATCATGTCTATGCATGGGAACACAGGATATTTGCATGCAATTTGGTACAAGCCAAACTTGTGAATGTTCACGTACAGCTGGCAGTTTTCGAGGTCTTCCCCAAATGTGCCTGTAAATGCATCATTGACCTCTTGCCATTTCAGTTTGATGTCCTTGTCTAGAATCAACTTGGTATCTTCATAGATCGATAGACTTGAGGACACTCGCCCAACTACTGCTCCAATTGCACTTCCATCAGTGTATTTTGATCCTGCTCTCTTGGAGGCCATTGATCCTATACTGCAAAGAGGCGGATGAACACCTGAAAGATCTGGAGACAAAGTGACATGCACGACAAGAAATTTGTCAGCAAAAACCAAAGCAATTTGGAGGAACGACATAACACATACCTAGGGATTGATAGGCAAAGATTGTGTAATTTCTTCTGGGAGGTTGGGTGACTGGCTGCCATAACTACGCAAAAGGAAGTCTGGGCTATTTGGGAGGTAAGACTGGTTGTTGAAATTGTGCAATGCACAATCCAGGCTGACTGCTAGAATTGCACAATGCGCAATTCCAGCTGGCAATGACTGTAGGCTCAGTGACTGCATTGCACAATTTTCTCGGCTAGTAGTCACTATCCCTCAAGATTGCACAAAGCAGGCCGGGGCAATAACTGCTAGGTAGAAATGCACATTTATGGAGAGGAAGGCAGAGCCTTCCCTCTCAGGATTGCGCAATGCTGTCTTGGTGAGGCAGAGTTCAGGCCAAGGATGCCAAGACCCGTCGACGGGCAACTGAATGCAAATGTGAAAGTGAATGCATGGCGATACTAAGTGTAAGTAGAAGTGATTTATCATGCATGCAAACATTTAATGAAATATTTAGAAAATAAAACAACATACATGTGGGTGAAGCGGGTTGCCGAATCGACAATTGTTCGGGATCAGTGTGCGAGACGATCCAGTGTATCATGTCTATGCATGGGAACACAAGATATCTACATGCAATTTGGTACAAACCAAACTTGTGAATGTTCACGTACAGCTGGCAGTTTTCAAGGTCTTCCCCAAATGTGCCTGTAAATGCATCATTGACCTCTTGCCATTTCAGTTTGATGTCCTTGTCTAGAATCAACTTGGTATCTTCGTAGATCGATAGACTTGAGGACACTCGCCCAACTACTGCTCCAGTTGCACTTCCATCAGTGTATTTTGATCTTACTCTCTTGGAGGCCATTTATCCTGTACTGATAAGAGGCAGATGAACACCTAAAAGATCTGGAGACAAAGTGACATGCATGACAAGAAATTTGTTAGTGAAAACCAAAGCAATTTGGAGGAACGACATAACACATACCTAGGGATTGATAGGCAAAGATTGCGTAATTGCTTATGGGAGGTTGGGTGATTGGCTGCCAGAACTACGCAAAAGGAAGTCTGGGCTATCTGGGAGGCAAGACTGGTTGTTAGAATTACGCAATGCGCAATCCAGGCTGACTGCTAGAATTGCACAATGCGCAATTCCAGTTGGCAATGACTGTAGGCTCAGTGACTGCATTGCACAATTTTATGGGCTAGCAGTCACTATCCCTCAGGATTGCACAAAGCAAGCCTGGGGAATAGCTGTTGGGTAGAAATGCACATTTATGGAGAGGAAGGCAAAGCCTTCCCTCTCAGGGTTGCGCAATGATGTCTTGGTGAGGCAGAGTTCGGGCCAAGGATGCCTAGACCCGCCGACAGGCAACTGGATGCAAATGTGAAAGTGAATGCATGGCGATACTAAGTGTAAGTAGAAGTGATTTATCATGCATGCAAACATTTAATGAAATATTCAGAAAACAGAACAACATACATGTGGGTGAAGCGGGTTGCTGAATCGACAATTGTTCGTGCAAAACATTTTCATGCATGCGACAACAGTGAGATAGTAACAAAAACTGAAACGACGCTTGTACAAGCTAGTATGCATGTAAACGACAGTAAGTGTTCAAATAAATCAAGAAAACAACACTCACAAAATAAAACACACAAAGCAACAGAAATGTTGAAAAACACAAGTTGAGACCACTTACCCATGAATAGCTGAGCTGGATGTGTCGAAGAGTCCTAGATGTGTTGTGGGATGTCAGAGCTCCAAGATCGATGTGAAAGAATGAGCTCTAATGTGTCGAATGAATAAGTTTGGGCTCATGACATGCATACCATAGATCTAGGAAAAAGAGACACTTAGAGGAAGGATTCTAAAATTATCTTTGCATGTAACCTCCAACTGCTAAAAATAGCTCCCTAAATCAAGGGATGCTTTTTGCATATTTCCTTGTGCTATTCTGGGAGAAAACCAATACATGCATGTAAGTCAAGTTTCCTTGGTCCCGGGTGGAACTGGTCAACCCAACTGCATATGCAAGAGTTTGCTCAATTGCTCGGAGAAAATGTGCATTTCTGGATGAGAGCTTGTTGGGCATGGAATCCCCCCAAGGCATGTCTTGGGGTTTAAAGCTCAAGTTTTGATTAAGTCTTTTGTAAAAACTCTGCAGATTATGGGTGCAGAGCACAAAGTTATAATAGAGTCATAGGGTTGTCCGCCCTCGGTTTTGTAATGTAATGTCGACTTGATAGACCTACCCATGGTCCACGAACCATGAGATTGTATAAATAGAGCGAGGCTCTAAGTGTAGAGACAGCTAATGGAAAATAACATAAAAGCATGATGAGTCTAAGAGACTGAGTTGAAGTGTAAAGTGTCCTTGGGTCGTAGAGTAGGAAAAAGCTCTGTAGCTAAGTGCGTAGAGGCCTAGTAGTCCGCAGTTGAGTGCGCGGACCCTTGTAGCTGAGTGCGCAAGACAGTTTGAGTCTGTAATCATTGGAAGAATTAATAAAGAGAAGTTTACCATATTACTGTGTATCTTTCCGTGTTTTAATGTATGATTGGGTTTAGAATTGCATGTGTACTATTTATTTGCTGCACGAACCCTTATGAATGTGTTGTAATAAATATAACATAAGACATCTGTTTATGCAAAGATAATTGAATAAGCATAGGAAGATAAGTAAGATCTTAGGTACGGCTTAAGGGAATAGCGCAGTGCATTGCTCCAGCAGCGCAGAAACTCCACAACCCCTGGTGAGGGTTGTGCGAAGACAAGTTTATCAGGGCGTGAAGGCCTGAGAAGTGTGCAAAGCAACCTGTGCGAAGGGACGAATTGTTGGACCAGTCGAACCTCTTAGACATCTCAAGGGTGCGGAAACCTGGCTCCAACACCCCCCCATACTACTTTGAGTGAGATATCAGTCCGCGCTCTGCGGATTGTTGCCGAAAGGGTCAGTAGTATAGGGATTTGTTTGGCTAATTAACTTTGAACCTGGGTTAGGCCCTAATAAGCCAACAAATGGTTCTGTTGTCGGGTCCGGGATCTACATAGAGATGTCTAATTTTGTATCACTGGAATCCGACAAAGAAAGGAATTAAAGACTGGTTGGACAGAAAGATTCACGAGTTCGCGGTGCAGGAAAAATGGAATCCATGACTATCAAAGGAAGAGTGGTTAGACTGCTACTTATATACAAAGATCCACGAAATTTTCTTCGCGTCTTTTCCTACTGAGCTATACGAGTGGATCGCGAAGCTAGCAGATAGCCAGGGAAGGTGTAAACTTGACAGACCTATTGTGTGGACTCCAGAATTGGTGCGTGGATTGGAAGCATCAGAGGGTAAGATTGCACGCGCTGTTGATCACTAGCTCGATCGAATCATAGGAGGATTCATCATCAAGTTCGCGGTAGATACTTCAGTTAGTTATAGCGAGGCAGAACGACGCTTCCTCAAAGGACCGCAAGGTAAGTACGTTAAATATTGGAACACTTAGATAAAATGCTACTGCGTGAAAAACGGGCTATAAGAATAAATTGATGTTTGGGGCTACGCAAAGTGGGAGAATCTACAGAAACGAAGGTAGCCCAGAACTAGAAACTAACCCCTTGATTTCACCTCTGCGAGGGAGCGAAGAAGAGCTTACGAAGGTCTCACCAAGAAGTGTGATCAATCTGATAAGGAAGAGAATTCCGCGCATACCACCCCCACCCACACCACTGCCAGTTTCATTGTCTTCACCCCCGTCTTCGCCCATACCACTTTCGCCACCACCACAAAGCAATATGGAAAGCGCGATAAAGCTACTAGTGTTCAAGGGAGTAGGGAATGAAGATCCAGACCAATTTTGGTTCGTGATAAAAGTTGTATGGGAAGCGCAGGGAGTCATGGATTACAATATAAAGAAGGCAACATTGGTCAACGCTCTGCAGGATTGTGCACTGAGCTGGTACATTAAGCATTCCAATGACAATCTGAATGCGGGGATCGCAGATATTGATGCAAGAGCATTCAACCTAAGAGAAAATCATTGTATTTTAGTAGACATAAGGGGGGGGGGTCATGTGTTTTAATGAAGTTGGTTTCCTAAGTCTCAAATTAATGTAATATTTAGGATTTTAAGTGAGTAGGATAAGAATTAATTAGATGTTGTGAGGATGTTGTAAATGCTCTCGAATTAAGGAGAACATGAGTGGTTAATAATGACAAGGGAGTTAGAAGTCAATTATAACTCTTAAGATAGTTTCATGATTCGAGGAACCTAGAGAGGGCATTTAGGAGTTAGTTCAGTAGGTTAAGGGTTTGAACCATAATTAGTTCAACAGAACCTTTCTGGTGTAAGCCTACGGGTAGAGTGAAAAAGAGAGGAGGAGGCCACTGATATCGAACAACAGGCTTGAGATACAAAGAGTCTTGACATGTAATTAGTTGTTCATATTTATATATATATATACAGAGGTTATTCCAGATTTGTATAAATGTGTGAAATAAGTATGTAATGATTGACTTATGCGTGAATTTGTAGGTTATGTAACGGAGGTTGTAGGCAGAGTTATGAAAAACTACGCAGAGGAGAAGAACGATTTGGAGGAATCGTAATGGATCATTGAATCCACTTGAAGGATCAAGAAATGATCTGAAGTGACATCGATCAAAGGAGCATGCAAAGTTAAGCCCAGGAGGAAGAGTGCGCAACGAAATAGCAGAAGACCCAGAACCTTTTGAAGAAACCCGAAGCACAGAGAAAAATTGAAGAAACATCATAAAAACCAAGTGAAAGGGACAAACAGAAAGTGAGGTGCTAGGACACAACAACCATCGGATCTTATAGATCAATGGTCCAGATCATGTCGCAACGGGTAGTCTTGAAATATTGCATCGACGAATTTTAACAAGAAAGGCGATTTAAACACACAAGTGGTATTTCAGACGAGTGAGAAGTGGTAACTGGTATTGAGGAGTGAACACCCGATCCCACTAGTTGAGTGACACATAGCAATGAAGGAGATAGGTAAAACCACTTTTTCAGGTGGTTATTCTTTGCGCCTGTTGTCTATCCGAAGTCAGGATCGTTGGATCTACTAAGTGTAGATCAACGCTGAAAGACCGTCAAGTGACTTTTGGAATGGGGAAGGATCTCGACCGTTGGATCGATTGCCAGATCAACTGTCAAGATTTAATCGGAGCTATTGGAACGAGGTTGGAACAAACATTTTAAATATGGCGATAGCGATAGTGATTTAATCGCAACCATTACATCAAAAGCCAGATCTACGGTCCTAATTGGATCAAAGATTGGAGGAAGGAAGGAGCAGCGCTTCGGAAATGGTTGAAAGGTGCAGACCCGAAATTTTATAGAGGCAGACTTAATTCCATTTGAGTTCTAGCCTTAAGCGTTGGAGCGGGGTTTCGTGTGTTTTCTATGTAATGCGGAGATCGGAGGGGAAATGCAACAAGTGATATGAAGAAGACCCGACAGGGTTATATGGGCGCGTTTGTTATATTTGAAGTTCGATAGTTTAATCACATATTGGATGCAGAGGAGGTGTGTATTAATGTGACCTGCAGAGGGGCCGATACCTGATTGCGATAAAGGTGTACCTCAGAAATTGTGCAAAGGCTTTAAAAAGGTAGAAAAGGTAAGTTTATGTTGTTTATGTGTATTTCTATGTATAATAGAAATAAAGCGCCGATTGAAGGTTTGGTGGTTAAGTCTGCATTAACCAAAGGTTAAAGAGGGGTTTGTTATATATATGTGGCAACAATATTATGAAGGCCTAAAACGCGGATAAGGCTTAAACTAAAGTTTATAAGGAGTGATTGAGTTCTGATATAAAGGAAAAGGTGAGTTAAGGGTTAGACTTTATTAGTCTATAAATCATTCTGCTTGAGACTATGAAAGGGGCCTAAAACCTTAGTAAATGAAGATTGGACTCCTTAGAGAGTGAAATTCCTGGGACTAATGTGCTTATGCATTGCATATGCATACTGTGGGTGTAAGTGGGGGTAGCCTTGTGTCATTAGTGGTATCAGAGCAGAATTGTAATCAGAGCGGGGAAATATTTCCTATGAAAAGGAGTTTGCACAGAGAAGAAGGTAATGTGCATAAGTTAAGTGAATGAATGATAGAGACTATAGCAGAGGATTGTAAGGGGAACTTTTGAAGTTCCTAGGAGATTGCAACAGTTCCAACAGAGGTTTGGAGACCAAACAGAGGACAATCCATTCAAAGTGCAGAAGAATGGGAGAATAAGATCATACATAGATCTTGGAGGTAAGATAGTGTGTTTTGTTTCAAATTGAAATTGAATATTGTGGTTGTAGATGAAGCAGCTCAGTAAAGGACAACAAGAGAAGTTGTGAGAGGAGAACCAGATTTGTTCTTGAAGGCAGAGTAAGGAAAACACTCTGAAGGAGAAGTGGCAGTGAACTTGAAGAATCTAATAAGAGGTTGGACAGAGAGTACACCTGAAGTGTTCTCAAGAGAGAGTGACCAAAATGTAACCGAAGGGAGAACTTGTGCCTAAGGCTGAAATGCCTTAGATTGTAACTATTCTATATAATATAGAAAAGTGTGTGTTAAGTGTTGAATTGATGCGCGTGTGTATTACTGTATGAATGGTCTAATTGTGTGTATTCCATATATAGAGTGAATCTGGTGTTGTAGGTTCGATTGAACATCGATCACTGTATGGATCGATGGTGATCTAAAATGTCAATTATATAAGTTATATCGTGCATAAACAGATTGTGACAGAGAACTGTGTTTAACACAGAAATCCATCAAAAGGCAAGCAATATTAAGTTAAGAGGAAGTGGGCGAGAATTCACAGCGACCGTTGGATCTTAGAGATCAACGGTTCAGATCCAATTGCTATGGAGCAGAGATCTCATATCACATTGGCGAAACCCTTTGGCGAGATCGGAACCAACCCTTTTAAAATTCCAGTTTACACTAAGAAGCAGCAGAAAACATAGAATAGATTCAAAATCCGGACTTGAAATCGTATAAAAGGTGGCTTATATCCATATCGGGTCCATAAGACTAATCAAAATGGGCCTTTGAATCAGTGCGATCGTGATCACGTGATTAAGTGTGGACCATTAGATTGAGATTCAGGTTGATGGTTGTGATCTTAATTGCTGATCGCTAATCGCAGAGGTCAAGCACAGGGAAAGTGGATATGCGATATGCCGATAGCAATAAAGCATCGATCGATTATCAGAGGTCAGAGGAGTGGCGCAGTAGACCCAACGATAATTATAGGTACCGGTGTATTCTTTTTGAAGTTCAGCCCATGGTTTTGAAGCGATGTTTCCTTTATTTTCCCGTGTATTTCTGATACATGTGTTGCCTGGGTTTTTAAGGCTTAAACACATATTTTAAACCTTCCGATAGTGTAGTGGGCTTTGATAGTTGTATGTTCTATGGGTTTAAAGGCTTATGGCCTAAATGAATGAATAAGCGCTTCCGATAAGGTTTGTGGGCCATAACCCACAGGGCTTAGGATCAATTATTTACAAAGAAAGGGGAAATAGATATACCCCTATTTCTCTTTTCATTAGATATCCAAGTTGCGCTAAACAAAGAATTTAGCAAGCCAAAGTCAGAGGCACAGTTGATCATTGGGTTCAAGGAAATCACAATGCTACCAGGCGAGACCCCTTGTGAGTTGGATCAAAGACTGAAATGCACAATTCGTGAAGCTAACATGACGCTAACAGATGGACAACACCGTGAATGGTTTGTAGCATCATTAACGCCACATCTACGGAACGCTTTGTCACAACAGAGACTAACCACTCAGGCCGAGGCCTTGGAGGTTGCGATCAGATTGCATGAGACCCCAATACCAGATTCCAACCTGGGAGTTTAGCAGATTCGTGCGCAGTTGAAAAACTTGTGCCTTGAGATCCAGAGTTTGAAACAAGACAGGACTGCCTGCCCAAAGGTGTGCGATGAGGTATGGCGTGTATGGCCTGCAAGGGCCAGGGGTACGACAAGGACCACTACCTAGTGTTCGCGAATTACCTCACGAGAGGAGGGTCAGTGCCATTGAGACTAGAGGCACAAGCAGGATCGCGCGTGACGCCTGCACTATGGTGTGCGATTTGTCAGATAGGAGGAAAGCATGCTACTAATAACTGCCATTTATTACAAAAGTATACGCATAATTCATAACAATTGTTCTGTCATTTTTGTAGGTCAGTGGGACATGATGAGCGCATCTATATAAGTTATGAGATGATGATGGATCGAACTCCTACCTACAGAGTTCAGGCCAAAATGCGACCCCTCGATCAGAACGCAGGGATGGCGCACACCAGATTTCAGGGGCGAGGACGAGACCGAGGTGGAGGGGGACCAGGAAGAGGTCGTGGACAACTGATATGTTACAATTTTGAAGGGGGACCAACAAGGGGTCGTGGACAACTGATATGTTACAATTGTGGAGGGCCAGGGCATTATGCCCGCGATTGTACGAGTCCAACGTGACCATCATGCTTGTATTGTACGTTGTTTGATCATGAGATGGAGGATTTTCCTACATTGATAGTGAGGTTGCGCTATAAAGGAGCACTCCAACCTCCCCCAACTTGGAACCTGCAAATGATGAGGTATGAGCCGCGCGAGGAAGACCCTAATGTAAATATCGTGCTCCGAAGTGGAATTATGACAGGGGATGACAAAGGCAAGCAGCTTGAAGAAAGTACTTGGGTTCACAAAGCTCCAACGAAGGAACCAGAATTTGATTTTGAGCGTGCGAAGGAGACCTTCATGGAAGCCAAGAGGAGTTTCGCTGATGCCTCCACTTCAGGAAGTAGAGATAGACTAGAGCCGAAAATGGACCCATTGATGCTCACTACATTCCTGGAAACATGCATGAAGCTGATGTGCGACATCAAGGCTATAAAGGGGCTTCAAGAACTCATAAATAGATGCGCTGGGACTGCACAAGGAGAACCGCGCATAGTCTAGAAGCTCGGAAAGCACATAACGCGAACGGGAAGGGAGATGACATTGATTGTGCAGATTGGAGAATATGAGATGGACCAAGTGATTCTGGCTCTAGGATTGGACGCGAACGTCTTGTTGAAGCAGACATGGGAGCACATGGGGAGGCCTACACTACAATGGTTTCCTATCCAATTACGAATGGAAAACCAGCAAAAGATCCGACCTATGGGACGATTACAGGGAATCACAATAGATATCGAAGGAGAAAGCGCGCTAGAAGATTTCGAAGTGATAAATATTGTTGATGATAGCAATCCCTACCCCGTGCTATTAGGAATAGATTGGGCCACTGACATGAATGGAGTGATAAATTTGAAGAAGCACAAGATGATTTTTGAGAAAAAGTCTCTTCGCGTAGTTGTACCTTTGGACCCTACAGAAGGATCGCGCTACACGGAGTTTGTGCGCGACTACGATAGTGACGATGAATTGGACTGCATCTACAAAATAATTGCGTGAGAGAAAGACTGGGTGAATCCAACCGCGGATGGACGAATCTCATGGGAGCACGAAAGCTCATGCACATCAGATTTAGATGAGGAAATAGAACGATGGCAGAACCAGTTACACGAGGTAACCACACTGAACTATAACATGATGACGAGATTGTTGCGCTATGTATCAATGAAGGTGAGGGACCTGCCTACGTATGATGGGTTGAGTGAGCTGGATGACTTCCTGAGAAAATTTGAAAGAGAAGTGTCGTAATAGCAACGTTTCAAAGCTTTGAAATGGGTATCGTGCGCTATGCCGGCGAGGTGGTGGGGTACACACCAAAGAAGTTATGAGGATTAGCACGAATGCAGAAGGATGATGCACATGCAGTTTGGGTAGCCTCAGATGCGATTGATGGACAAGATTGCCAGATGAAACAATCCACGCACCCACCTATCCTGATGGATGCAAGCATATGGTGCAAAACATCCACGGAAGCACACAGTCTTCGTGTTAGCAACTACAATCGTAATGTATGAATGGGCAAGGCAATGGCACGAACAACCCCTCCGATTAGAACCACAAAGTATGGAAAGACAAAGTGCGTAGAAGGTTATCCATGCAAAAGCCTTTAACAAAGTGTGTGAAGCATTGAACAAAGTCCACAATGCAAAGTGGACTAACTAGGACCTGCGCGTACCAGCGGTTCTATGGGCTTATAGGACTGCGTGCAAGAACCTGACTGCGCTGGCACCGCCAAGGCTGGAATATGAAGCGAATTCTATAAGACCTATAGAGCATGAAAAACCTAATCCGTGCATGGCAGCACTAGTAGATACGACGATTCGTGAAAAATTAGAAGAAGAACTCTAACAGGGAAATTTTAAGCTCTAAGAACTTGAGAAAGAAAGGGTGTGATTAAGGAAGAAAAGCGTTGTGGTAGAAGTGGAAGTCAAGAAGCTGGAGGACGAGATAAAGGAAGATATTCTCGATAAGAAGACTAAGGTGATAATACATGATCCACATGATCACATTGATGAGTTTGAGGACTCTCGCCACGAATTGATTAGTATGATGCCTTGGCTTGGATCGTACATTACTAAGCGAATCAACCAAGGTAGCGCACTACAGATGATAAGTGCGCGATGTCACCGGAAACAATAAAAGGTGGGTATTTTCCAAGAAAAGTGAGGGAGGGTAGGATGAAACCCTATACAGGTGGCATGACCATCTGGCTAGCCAAGGGAAGTACAGTCTTAGCACTACAGGTAGTTGAAAGGAGGTGCGGGACTATAAACTACTCTGTCCGGGAGCTGTGCAATCTTGGAGCCAGGTGCAGAAGCAAAGAGTCACAAGGTCCGCAACCGTGTATGGGGGGCTGAGCTGCCACGTGGGTTGGCCATAAAGTGATCGTTAAAGTGACTATTCATGATTGGATGCTCGACTTGAGACAAAATGGAGCGAGCGACAGGCATTTAAGACGCGCTTTATGGGCGAGATTTAAGAAAATTTGCTGCGAAGGGAGCATTAATTATTTGGATTTGGGGGGAACAGTTAAATTCAAATTCAAAAGGCACTATAAATTACAAAGGGCTGCCCAACAAACAACACTTGGCCATTTGTGAATTGAGCAGTTGTATACCCCGCGTAGCCTGAGCAGAGCCCTGTTTGACCTATGCCGAGCGTTCATTGAGCCCCTGAATACGTGAACGATAGATTTCTGGTCAGACACAATGACAGTATCTACGGAAGTTATGGATATCACAGAGATGACCGCTGAAGAGGCCACACAGGCCCTGACTGTGGGGGATGCCCCTAAAGGCACTGGGATTGTGGCAGAAATCTCGAAGTCACCACGCACACCAACACCAAAGAAGGACAAACATGTGATGGTTCCCGTATGGGTGTCCCCGTGAAACCTACTGTGCACTAGGCTCTTGATGGAGGAGAAGGGGAAAGCCATTAACATAGAAACCGATGAGGAGGAGGAAGACCTGGAGGACCTGATCATCAAAGAAGATGAGGATGAAGGCATGGAGGAGGAAACTGAGCCTGCGCACCCTCAAACAAAGCTACCCGCCTATATCCCCCCCGTGAAAGGAGAAGGCTAAAGTGCCCAAAGATCTTGACGAATGCAAGAGCTCTCTCCAGACCTTGCTCCTCCCAGACAACATCATTTTTGAGGGCATGCACTTGGGATGGGTGCCTAGTTTAAAATTTGAAGATTGGGACCTCGTTGACCGCGAGAAGTTCCCTCACCTAGAGACTGTGTAGCTTATGAAGCCTAAGTAAAACACTGTGGCAGGGGTTACCGAATTAGAGCCGTGAAAGTGGTTTTGTGGAGTGGAAAAGGTAGGGCTATTAAACCTGCTTTGGGTGCCGCATTTCCATCGCACCCCAATAATAATTTCGTCATCAGGCAACTGCTATACTTGGTGCATGGTGGGTGTTTGTGGTTGGAGGAGCCCATCCCCATCATGGATCATTTGCTTCACTGCATCACCCGACTACCATGCAAAGGAGAGGACCTCGTGAATATCTCGGAGGGGAAAAGCAGTGACTTGGCCATTGCGAAGAAGTATAAACTAGAAAAGAAGAAGAGGGACTACGCCATATCCAACATCAACGATAAAGCAGTAAGGGTGGTGACCCAAATTTTGGCAGGTAAGGTTATGCGCAAGTGCCAAGCGGACGAAGTACCCGCGTCGGTGGTAGCACTTGCTGAGCAGTGCGCGGAGGGGGTCTAGTTTAACTGGTCCGAGTTCCTCTGTAAGGAATTCTTGGAGAATTGCCGTGAAGCTCAGGAACAGGGCAAAACGTTCCACTATGCATGGCTTCTGCTGTCCATAGTGCTCGTGGCAGGGGAATTGCCGGAAGACAGTCAATTCCCCACAATTGATAGGGATCTGTCAGAGGCCGCGAAGTACGCTTCGTTCTGGGCCACAAAGGATGCAAATAGGATTCGTGACTGTAAGATATTCTGGGTGTTCACGGAGATGAACCTCAGAATGGGGATCAACCACAAGCCGTGGTTGTCACTCACTATCTACAACAGCCTGCAAAGTTTTATAGAGTTTAAGGTGGATCTCCACAACATATACATCAGAGCATGCAAGGACCCAACCAAGAAATGGATAGAGCTACCCTTTGTGGCCACGAACGACGTAATTTTTAATGTACTAGAGACATGGCCGTCAGAGTGGCGCACTCCAGACATCGCGACGATAGAGAAGTCTGCGGCATAGAGGAAGAAAGAGGAGGCCAAGCACAGTTGGAATAAAAGAGAAGGAAGGAGGCAGCGACAACAGAAGCGTAGGAGGCGCGAGACATTGCACAAACAATAGCTGAACAGAAAGAGGCAGCAGTAGATCAAGAGGCAGACGTGAAGGCGCGAGGGCCAAAAGTCACCTTCACATGGGCAGGTAGCAGAGGAAGAAGGGGGAGGCACGGACCCACAAACTGTGTCAACATAGTTGAAGCGCCAACACCGGACTCAGCGGATAAGGCAGCGTAAGAAGGTCAAGGCATCGAAGTTTTCAATTGACCCGATCACCCTTACCGAGGGCAATCTACACGACATCGGAAAGATAGTGCGTGATGTCACCTCCGAGGCCCTCCAAAATTTTATGCAGGAGAACTAGATCGTGTTGGGGGCCCTTAGAGCATAGTTGCAGGAGTTGCACATGTGCATTCCTCAGGCTGGTACCCTTTCGACCAACCTCACACTCAGGACAACAACAACAGAACATATGCTACGCACTCGGGTGACAAATACCATAGTGCAGTTGGAAGGGGCACTGGTGACAACAAATGAGGCCGACAGGCCTACAATTAGCGTGTTGAAGGGTACCAGCATCAACATGGCTGCACTCCCATGGTAGACATTATATGTTCTATACGATGGGATTACTGCAGAATTTCGGGCTAGGGAGAGCCGCGCATTGCAAGTCTTAAGTGAGAAAAAAAATCAACATGGAGCAATTAAGCTTGTAGTGCGACGAAGTGGTGTCACAGAATTGACAGCTAGTACAGGTACTAGACGAAGCTTGTTAAGGCGTCCTTGAGCTGGCCATCCCAACAGACACACCAACAGAGGCACGCATCCACAGGCTAGCAGCAGAGGTGTGCCAGGTGCAAGAGGAAATGACAAAGGTTCAGCTGGAGCTGAACCTTCAGATTGCTAAATTGCAGTTAAAGGCGTAGCCATCCACCCCTCTAGAAGTGTGAAAACAACGCGCCAACACTATTATAGTGGGACTGGACGAGATTAGCAGTGTAGTGTGAGATTGCACCAGAATGTCGGAGGAGTCCTTTGAGGTCCTCATGAATCTGCAGGAGGACCCTAACATCCAGTACTTAGAGACAAAGGCATGAGAACTCTAGCAACAATATGACAGC
The DNA here is from genome assembly GCA_000404065.3 of Pinus taeda. Taxonomy (NCBI): domain Eukaryota; kingdom Viridiplantae; phylum Streptophyta; class Pinopsida; order Pinales; family Pinaceae; genus Pinus; species Pinus taeda. Next base: position 86,312 of record APFE030269765.1, read on the forward strand.
GTGAAAGGAACTACATAGACGGTGGCCCTCACTTAGAGGCTCGCGTAGATGCAATAGGCCAAAGCACTGAAAGAACAAGTGGATGCGACACGACACAAAGAAGTAGTCTTGAAGGCATGTGTTTAGCCTTGGATCAACGAGACCTTCACCATCACAACAACAATTGAAGGCAAGCTCACACAGATGCAGGGGACATAGGCACAGAAGTAGGGAAGTAGTTTTGACACCGCAATCTTGGAACAACGCATCCAGGAGATCCAGCAGGTAGCCATTCAATGCGCTGCTAACCTTGCGTTGGTTCGGACAGAGTTGGAGGGAATCCATGCAAAGATCTCCGTGTCGACAAAGTGACTCGAGCACGAGTCACGATGTTTCTGTTGGGGGCCTATTGGGCATGGAATCCCCGCAAGGCATGTTTTGGGGCTTAAAGCCCAAGTTCTGACCAAGTCTTTTGTAAAAAATCTGTAAATTATGGGGGCAGAGTGTGAAGTTATAATAGAGTCATAGGGTTGTATGCCCTTGGTTTTGTAATGTAATGTCTGCTTGATAGACCTACCCATGGTCTGCGGACCATGGGATTGTATAAATAGAGCGAGGTTCTAAGTGTAGAGATAGCTAATGGAGAATAGCATAAAAGCATGATGAGTCTAAGAGACTGAGTCAAAGTGTAAACTGTCCTTGGGTCATAGAGTAGGAGAAGGCTCTGCAGCTGAGTGTGCGGACCCCTACAGCTGAGTGCACAAGACAGGTTGAGTCTGTAATCATTTGAAGAATTAATACAGAGAAGTTTACCATATTACTGTGTATCTTTCCCTGTTTTAATGTGTGATTGGGTTTAGAATTGCATGTGTACTGTTTATTTGCTGCACGAACTGTTATGAATGTGTTGTAATAAATATAACATAAGACACCCATTTACGCAAAGATTATTGACTAAGCATAGGAAGATAAGTAAGATCTCAGGTACGACTTAAGGGAATAGCGCAGTGCGTTGCTCCAACAACACGGAAACTCCACAGCCCCTAGTGAGGGTTGCACAAACACAAGTTTATCAGGGTGCGAAGGCTTGAGAAGTGCGCAAAGAAGCTTGTGTGAAGGGACGAATGGTTGGACTAGTCGAACCTCTCAGATATCTCAAGGGTGAGAAAACTTGGCTCCAACACCCCCCCATACTACTTCGGGTGAGACCTCAATCCGCGCTTCCCGGACTGTTGCTGAAAGGGCCAGTAGTACACGGATTTGTTTGAATAGTTAACTCTGAACCTGGGTCAGGCCCCAACAAGCCAACAGAGCTGGGTTGACTGCCCAAGAAATTTGTGCAATTTCTGGGCAGAGCAGCTGACTGCTGCCCAGGATTGTACAATTCCTGGGCTGAGCAACCCTGCAGGGAGGAATTGCGCAATTTTTTAGATGAAGCCTGATTGGCATAATTGCGCAATTTCTTGAGGGAGCTGCTCAACCTACAATTGGACCAAGTCTAGGAGAACAACCTATGAGGGGAATGCATCAAGCTTTGATAGATAGGTTGCCTTTCTGCAAGAAAATTATTGAAGCTTGTGTACTTGATGAAGTAAGACATGTTGTTGTGAAAGGTTGGTAGGGAGGCTCCAAAATGAATCTAAGGCAAATTTTTGGAGGGTGATTGTAGCTGCTACAACACTTGGCGACACACCGGTAGAACTCCAACTCTATGAATAGACCTTGTTCTTGAAAAACAAGTCTAACACCTCCGAAAGTGTTGTTCAATTCTTAGTTTGTCTTGGTTTCACACTATCTTGATTGTAAGATGTAGCATCTACCAAACTCTTGGTCGACTGACACACATTCCAAGCCAAGGAAACACAGTTGTTTTGATTGGGATCGAGGGGTATATTGGTGCACAAACAATATAATCGTCAGAGTCTTAGTTTCATCTCTGGTGTTGCTCTGCTACTAGCAATCCTGGACAGTACCCTGACGGAGTCACGCAGGAACACAAGCATCGATCCGCTACCAGCGAGCTTGGTCAGTACCCCGGTGGAGTTACTTGCATCACCTCTCTGCGCATGAAGCCTCTATTTTTTCGCCTTATTCTTTTTTCATTTTTTGAAATTTTCACTTTTCATTTTTTTCATTTTTTCATTTTCATAATTGTGCATATCACTTATTCATCTCAGAGGCAGAAGAGGGATCCATACTTATTGAGATCAGAAGAGGTTGTTCCTTCAGAGAAGTAGTATATTATATACCTCTGATGTGCTTGTTAAGGTTCCCCCCTCACCTTAGTCTACTTGACTAAGCTGACAAGGGTTAACCCAAAAAACAACCAACAAGAGTAGGTGACACTAGTTAGCACACAAGCGTTGTGTTTTCACCAAGGTTCACTTCGAACAATATGTATTTTCCTTTGACGTATCATGGACTAAAAGTAACAATTTGTTCATACAGAGGTGGGATGATAGATAACCAAGTAGTGATAGTTGTACAAGGCCTCTTGTACTTTACCCAGCTTGTTTCAAGAGTCATACATGGTTTCATATGAAACTAACCTTTGAAAAAAACAAGCAAACAAACAACAAAGCAAAGCAGAAGCAGAAGCAAATGCGAAAGCAAAGTGAGTAAGAAAGTAAGCAAGCAGACAAACAAACAAACAAAAGATGTAAGCAAACAAGCATGCAAACAAACACACTGAAAGCAAACACTACTCCTACTCCTAAACTAATAGTGCATTTGCCTGATCACGTGAAGTGATATTTCTAATGTAGCCACCGGTACATTGTTTGACCCATGTTGGTGAAGTCTTGGTACACGAGCAACCTAGTTATGCAGACTAGCAAGCAAGAAATATATAACAATGAAGACAAACACAATTCATGTTTAAAAGTGTCCACGAGACATAAGTGAATGCAAGTGCATGACATGTGGTCCATGGAATTTTCATGGTGTTGTGCGACATTGTGTGCAATTGGGAAGAAAACGCACATTCTTGACTGTGACATGCAAGCAAATGAAAAAAGCAAAGACAACTTGCATCGTGCACGCATGCTTGCAATGTAAGATTGCTCTAATGCATGAGCGATAGGATCATGTAGTTCGAGTAGAGGAAGCATGATCTGTGTGTGAGGTTGATCTTCAATGGATACAGATGAGTGATGAGGAGCCTCGAGTGATTGAATAATTTCCTGATCGGAAGTGAAACTAACCCCAAGAGAGAGAGAGGGTCTGACATAACCATCAGCTCGGGCTAAAATGCCTCGACAGTCTTGGGTGTTTTGACTTCATCGTCAGATAGATCATCATAAACCAGTGGCTTAAAAAATTCAACTAGGATAAATCATGATCGTGATCGAATATGGGAGTAAATGGATCACGACAACCACGATTAAAAAAATCAATGATTTCATCGACATCCTCATGATCTGATGAATCAAATAGAAGGGTAGATGAGAAGCGAACAAATTCATCCTCTGTGTTTCTGGAAAAGCCAGATGAAAAATCAAGTGGATTTTCAATGAATAACTCATCCTCTCCATTGTCGGATGATGGACTGATATTCGGTGTGTCTTGCAAGTGATCAACAATGGGTGCATCTATGGGTGAAGATACACATGCGAAATCATGAATGGCAGGTTTACCAAAGATGTCAGGAAAGAACAGAGGGGGCTCGGATGGAAGGAAGTCATCCTTCACTAAGTGTTGATGCTCAATCTCCCAGTCATATTCTTCATGAATGATAGCGCATGTTGGTTGTGCAACACCAAATCCATTAGTGGTTTGTTCCTCATTCACAACAAGTGTAGGGTTAGAAATGGAAGAACACAAGAGAGTATCATCCGAAGGATTAGTCGAGTACAAAGACAGAGGTTGTGGAACAAAATTCATGTGACAACTCGATGGACTCACAACCAAATCTACGCGAAAATTAAGCGAAGACATGTTGGGAAAATGTGACAGCTAAATAGATGTGTGAGCATGATGTCCCGCATCACTTTGCAATGGTGGAGCTGTTTGATGAGGGGACAACAGACAGTCACTTGTGACAGTGGCCATATCCATTTGTTATTATGTAGCTCCATCACTGAAGAATAGAGGCTTTATTTCAAACTTCTTCTTAGGAACATTAGATTTCTTAACACAACACTCGAATCGATCACAAAGATAGAGAAATTTCATCTGGCTCTTTGGAGCTGGAAACTTAAAATCATGGAAGTGCTGCCAAAAATCCATAGTTGATTCATGCAGAGCCTTTTGTTGTTGTAATTGTTTTTGGTCAAGATGGTCTGGATCAAAATGATAGGAAGTGTGTTCAATGAGATCACAAAAGTGCTCAAGTGGGTGCATGTTGTCAGCCGATAGGCTGCACAACCATCGACGTGGAGATTCACGAAGTGTGTATGCAAGCAGCAAGCTGACGTGTTCGTCAGAACATCCATCTTCCTTATGAAGCATGGAAAGAAAGTCATGTAAGAACTTAGGCCAGGCCACTTCGCCTCCTTCATCATATGTGTAAGTGGACAAGTGATTGAAAAACTCCTTCGTGATGGTAACAGATTTAGAATTCGAAAAAGCATTGTGGAGGGAGAAGAGTGCAAGAATCCATGATAGATATGCAAAGTTTCAAAAGAGGATGAGAGGACACAACTTGTCATCTAGCCCTCCTTCTAGCGCCATAAATGTTGATGGTGTTGGACCCGCCAACATGTCAGGGGATCTCCCTGGTAAGAAGTCCCAATTAGACCTCAGACCGTTTAGTGTAGGAGTTCCAACAGTGGGTCGTATGGTAATGCCTTGACTGTGATTTCACACAGAGGCAAGTAAGATAACTCTGTTGGTGCAAAGGTGTGACATATGCAGTGAGCCAAGGAAGGTGCATGAGAGGTTCTAACACACGGGGTTGAGATGAGTGCGCCCCTTGGAAACCTGTGATAGCATGGAGTTAAGAAGGGAACACATGAGCAAAGATGCATCACAACATGGAAGGAAAGTTAGCAAACAATCCAAAGTGATGGTTAAACCAACAACACATTTCAGAAAGGTTCATACATACATACACACATCTATACATGCACGCGTAAGCAAATAGATACATATATCATTTAGAGTAAACCAGATAGCATAGAATACAATACAACATATGCATGAAACATGCTAACTCTTGTTATATTAAGAAGTGTAAGTTCTAGTCATACAATACATCCATGTCCAACCACTAGTTCTGACAATGGAACGTTACAACACAATTGCCTGCTCCTACAAAGAGATGTACTAGCTCTGCGCAGTGGAGAAGCCAAGGCTCATTACAATACTGTCCAAGCTCTCTCCAAGATAGCCTTATCAGAAGCATGGCTGACCAAAATCCTGTACAATGAGTTATAAGGGACTATTTATAGCAAAGGGTGGGGTGAACCTTGACATTCCCCTTTGTCATAGTTCATTTACCCTCATGACTCTTCATCTACTCTATGACTGTTACATCCAACTATCGACACTTGACTTACACTTGACAAGATGTTACATTACAATGCACATGTACCCATGTGAGACAAAATGGCTTGAGAAAGCCATGCTAGACATCACTATGATTCAGACAACTGTTGGAAGACCAACTCTTCGACATCTTCATTGTGGTTGACAGTAGCGTACTGATGCCAGGATCGGTAGTCTGCGATGGTGTCTGTGTGCTCCAAGGTGACATCTTTCTAGAACTTCTCTTGCTTCCATAGCATCTGGGTACACAGCTCGGGCTCCTCTTTCCAACTCACTTGAAAGCATGCACATCATTGTCTTCAATGGAGTCGGGCCAGCAACATACTTGTGCATGATGTCTACACTGGTGGGCAAGTCTGCGCTGGTGGCAATGCACATAAACTCATCAAAGTATGAGTCAAGCTCTAGCCAGACATGTGCCTTTGTCTTCACTTGGGTGAGAGTCCCAATAGATGGGATCACATGTGCACACAACACAACATCCATACTCTTGAATACACGTGCATGGGAAGCCTGTATACTAGTGATGAGTTGCGGGAGCTCTTCATAGTTTTGGATCTAACTCTGAATATGTGCCTTCAGCTTGACTGCTCTAGGCTTCATCATCTTAGGCAAGTGAAGCAGTGATCCCTTATATCTCATCGTCCATGTTTGCATGTAATCAACAACAACATGCATGTTTTCCAATATACAAGCTTTTCTAACACATCGTTGCTGCCATCCGTTGAGATGAACGAGTGCCTTGTGCACGATACCAAACTTGGAATACAATGCCTGCATGACTATGTCAAAGGACAACACTTCATCTAATATTGCCTTCTTCAGTCTGCTCAGGTGGATGCCATAACCAACTCTCCTCCTTGCTTGTCCATCTGCAGTTCCTTAGCCATTCGCTCATTCTCATTTATCAGAAAGCGAACACTTGAGCTAGTGGCTTCGGCATACACTCTGGTAGCATCGGCCAAGGTTGCTGGATGTTTGTGCACGTCAGACATGATCACTCATTCCTCAACTTATGCAGGAGATGTATGATCATCCGGAGTCGACACTCTACGAAACAACACAACTCTATGTTGAGACTCGTCGAATGAGATGTTGTGCATCTCTCCTTCCAGTTGATCTCTAAGGATCTCAGTGCTTCCTTGGTATCTTGAGACTTTCTCATCTTCTAGATGCGGTAAAGCGAGTAAGTTGACCTCTTGGTGATGAGGCATGAGGTCAATGTCTTGTTCCAATTCCTGTTGCTCCATATTTGTATCCAACTGTTGAAGTGCTTGCTCTATCTCACAAGCAAAGTCTTGCTCCTACGATGGTTCACCCTGTCTGCCTAATGCCAATTGTTCTGATGAGTCTACTACCTGTATAGGAATTGTTTCATCCTTTTGCACATGTTGCACCCCCTGCTGTACCTGTTGTTGTTGTGCTTGCCTCTCCTGCTTGCGCAACTCTTGCTCCTTTTGGAGTTGCTCCTTCAACTCATGCAAATTATTCTCTGTTTTCTCCATTCTCCATTTCTCTCTCTACCTCTACGTGATTCACTTATCATGTTGTTACCTCTTAGCCTCTATTTCCATAACTGCTTTCCCCGCAAGTGGATCTGCTCGGAACTTGCAACTTTTCTCTTCCTCCATGCGATCAACAATCTTCCTCTTGCCCTTGTCACACATTGGTATGTTCTCCTCTACTCCTGCTGCTGCTTCTAGTGCTCTCCGGGATGCTTCTTCATGTTGCTTCACTAACCATTCCACAACAAAGTCGACCTATTCATTGGGTTTGGAGAAACTATAAAAATATCTCCATGGGTCCTCCTTCGCCCAATGAAATGCCCCGTGGATCCAGTTGAACTGTACTCTCGTGTAGTGATCTTTCACAAGACAATGTGGGTCATATGGATTGTAACTTCAGAGGTCGAATGGATACTTCTTTATTTTTTCTGCTTTGACATCCGCTTGGTTGAAATTCCAGATCTCGTATAACCCAATCCGCAATGGAAGAGCGGGCCAAGGCGCCTTCCTCTTCTGGTGTAGTCTAGCTGTCAATCCTGCCGAGATGTGACATGCTACTTCTTGCATGACGAGTATGTCCAAGGAAAACTTCCGTAGAACATGCAGAGGCTTCTCCACGCTGTACATATGTATGAAGGTGTCAGATGGTGAGGCATACCAATCAACTATGTCTATCAATGTCTCCATTGTTGCCTTTGACATCTAGGGTGGATCCTGTTCGAATATCATCTTGTAAAACGAGGTGACAAAATGATCAAACAACCATGTGATAGCCCCTCTAAAGCTACATTCAAATAACAACTTACAATAAGTGTTCACAATAGTATCCATCGGTGACCATGCCCACTTCAAGCCTGGGAACTCCTGTCGGGCACAAATTTCATCCAAGCTATAAGCAGACATGTAGATCTTTACTTGCATACCTTTGGACAACTGTTGAGCCCTTGTTACCTATTCCTTCAGCTGATGAGCCAACATGTTGGACCAGTTGCATGGTTTTCCTTCTCTGTCTAGTTGGTCCAATGTGATCACCCAACTCTGTGGGAAGGTTTCCGTGCTTTCTTGGCCATACAGTTAACATGTGAAAATGACCAAGTATTGATACACCTTCCATAGTACCTTCGTCTTGTAGATATGGTTGGGTGTCATCCTGAATCTAGCCGACTCCTTTACCTAGTTCTTTAAAATGTCTTCGGGGTTGGAATTGCTGCTGGGTAAGCTGAAGGGAGTCTCCATGATAGTTACGAGCTCCGACATCTGATACATCTCATCATAATTCTCTGCCCTGAAGGTTGAAATCTTCATCCCACTGACAATGCTCAAGGTCATCGTCTTGGGATCAGTGTGTGATACGATCCAGTGTATCATGTCCATGCATGGGAACACGGGATATCTGCATGCAATTGGTACAAGCCGGACTTGTGAATGTTCATGTACACCTAGCATTCTTCGAGGTCTTCCCCAAATGTAAATGACAACAAGTGTTCAAAGAAATCACGAAAACAACACTCACACAAGTGAAAACACACAAAGCGACAAAAATGATAAAAAAGACAAGTTGAGACCACTTACCCGTGAATTGGATGTGTCAAAGAGTCTTGGATGTGTTGTGGGATGTCAGAGCTCCAAGATCGATGTGAAAGAATGAGCTCTGATGCATTGAATAAATAAGTTTGGGCTCATGACGTGCATACCACAGATCTAGGAAAAAGTGACACTTGGAGGAAGGATTCTAAAATGATCTTTGCATGTAACCTCAAGCTGCTAAAAATAGCTCCTTGAATCAAGGGATGCTTTTTGCATATTACCTTTTGCTTTTCCAGGAAAAAAGAAAGCCATGCATGCAAGTCAAGTTTCCTTGGTCCCGGGTGGAACTGATCAACCCAACTGCACATGCAAGAGGCTGCTCAACTGTTGGGAGAAAATGCACATTTCTGGATGAGAGTTGGGCTAACTGCCCAGGAAATTTGCACAATTTCTAGGCAGAGCAACTGACTGCTGCCTAGGATTGCGTAATTCCTGGGTTGAGCAACTCTTCTGGGAGGAATTGCGTAATTTTCTGGATGAATCCTCACTGGGAAAATTACACAATTCTCGAGCCCAGCAAGTTGCTAGACTGAATTGTGCAATTTCTGGAGGGAAGGTTGGTTTTCCTCTAGAATTGCATAATTCCTTAAGGGAGATGCTAAGCTTGCAGCTTGACCAAGTCTAGGAGAACAACCTGTGAGGGGAATGCATTAAGCTTTGATAGACAAGTTGCCTTTCTGCAAGAAAATTACTGAAGCTTGTGTACTTGACGAAGCAAGACATGCTACTATGAAAGGTTGGTAGGGAGGCTCCAAAACGAAGCTAAGGAAAATTTTTGGAGGGTGATTATAGCTGCTACAACACCTGCCAAGGTTGAGTCCTCCTTATCAAAATCAATCCTACTTCTTCAGTTCCTCAATGTTCTTCTGAAGGGCCTTACTCTCATTGATCTTCGTGAGCCTCTGCAAGATTGCATTCTGATTTTCTCATTAATTGCATATCTATCCTTAAATTTTGCCAATTTATCCTCATAAATGCAAGTTTCCGCGTATTTTTCCCTTTTAACGGTCATATTTCTATTTTTCGGTGAACTTCGATGCATTCCACATTGTAGCGCACATCCCGTCTTTTGTCATGGCTTATGTGAACTTTGACACACCCCAGACTGTAGCGAAGTAACTTCCTACATCGAAGCTCTTTACAACGTAGTTTATAGTCCAATGCCCACTTTCAACTGCAAGAAACACTAAGATTTTTCTCCTTTCTTCCTCAGGGCGAAGCTTTAGGAGTAGGGATGTCCCTATACAACTTCAATATATTGCCATTTACTTTTTCCTGAATCAATTCTCCATTTAACTTCACCAACTGAATTGTGCCTCCATCATTAATATACTTGACAACATATGGGCCTAATCAATGCATTTTGAATTTTCCTGGGAATTTCACAAACTCACTGTCATAGAGGAGAACAAGGTCTCCTACTTAGAACTTCTTTTGCTTAATATGCCTATCATGCCAACCCTTTTCCCTTGCTTTTTGTACTTGCTGATGGAATCATGCTATAAATTTGTCATCTTCCAAAGTAATCGACTGTGACATTCTTTGCTCCATTATGTCAGGGTCTTCCATATTTGTAAAAGCTGCAATCCTTGGGCTAGGGACAATGTATTCCATGTGCATCACAACTTCTTGCCCATAAACCAACCTAAAGAGTGTCTAACCTGTCAACTTCTTGCATGTAGTTCTATAAGCCCATAATAGTGTTGGAATACTTAGGTACCAATCATCTATGTTTATATTGCATACCCTAGTGATTACATTATCCCAAATCTTATTGAATGCTTCCACAATTCCATTAGTGCAAGGGTGATAAAGAGTACTCTTTTGTTGATAAACTTGAAATTCCCCAGTGAATGTTTCAATAGTCTTGTTCAGGAAATGTGAACCTTGGTCACTCATCAAGATCTTTGGACACCCAAATCTAGACAGTATGTTTTCAAAAATAAATTTCGCAGTTGTCTTTGTGCTGCAACCCCTTATTGGTTGTGCTTTGACCCATCTTGTTAAAGAATTAATTGCAGTAATTATGTACCTCGCACCAGTCCTCTTTCCAGGTGGATTGATAGGTCCAACAAAATCAATAGCCCATTTATCAAAAGCCTGCGATGTAACCTGTGGTACCAGTGGCATCTCATCTCTTCTTGAAGGTTTTCCTGTTCTTTGGCACACATCACAAGCTCTACAATACTCCATTGCATCTCTATATAGTGTAGGCCACCACAATCCTACTCTCAAAATATTCTGTGCAATAGCTTTTATTGCATAATATCCACCAATTGCGCCTTCATGAGCCTTAGTTAGAATGATTTGCCTTTCATGTTCAAGAACATACTTGCGTAGTATCTCATCTGGTCCCATCTTATATAAGTGCCTTGCTATCAATGAAAAATCATATGCCTTCATCTCTAATTCTTTCTTCTGCTTCATAGTATATTTTGAGGGAGCCATTCTTGTCTTCAGAAACTAAATAGTGTCTGTAAAGTGGTAATATGCTATTGCGATTGCAAATAACTGCACATCAGTGAGATTATCTTCTATGCTAGTTGGTTCTTCCCCCGTTTCCAACCTTGACAAATGGTCAGGTCCTACATTCAGTCTTCCTAGTTTAACAATGATCTCAAAGCCATATTCTTGAAATAATAGTAACCATCTGCAAATATTTCCTCCTAAGACAAGCTTATTAATCAAATACTTTAGTGCATAATTATCTATAAACATTTTAAAAATGTGATCCCAACAAATAATGTCTAAATTTTTGCATAGCATATACCATAGCCAATCCTTATCTTTATGTAGCTGTGTAATTATTTTGTTCCTTGGATAACTTTCTACTTGCAAAGGCTATAGGATGATTATTTCCTCCTTCACCAGTCTACGCTAGTACCACTCCCAAAGCTATACAAGAGGCATCCACGTGGACATGGAATTCCTTATTCCAATCAGGGAATACTAGTATAGGAGCAGCTACCATCCTTTTCTTCAATATGTCAAGGCTATTTTGACATTCTTCATCCCATTGAAAAGTGACATCTTTCTTCAACAATTTTTCCATAAGCGCAATAATCTGAGCATATCCTTTGATAAACTTTTTGTAATAGCTTGTATGTCCCAATGTAATGTGAAGTTGTCTTACTGTCTTTGGTGGAGGTAAATTCACAATGATAATAATTTTCACAGGGTTTACCATTAGTCCTTTCTTGCAAACAATATGTCCCAACAATATACCAAAAGCTACACAAAATATGCACTTCTTCAAGTTCAAGGAGATCTGATATTGTTTACATGTATCAAGCATAAGTCTTAAACTTCCAGTGTGTTTGCTTAACGACCCAAATACTGTCCAATCATCAAATTATACCTCTAGAAATTTGTGGATATATTATTTGAAAGTTGCGATCACCACTCTTTAAAATATAGAAGGGGCATTCTCCATTCCAAAAGGCATTATTGTGTATTGATATGAACCCTATTCTGTAGCAAAGGTGGTCTTACGTTGATCTTTAAGTGCAATTCTAATATGATGATATCCTGAAAATCCATCTGTAAATGAATAAACTTCCTTCCCTCCTATGTTGTCAAGTACTTGAACCATGAAAGGAGTAGGGAAAGGATCATGTAGAATGCATCATTAAACTTCATCAAATCAACACAGATCCTAATTTCTCCTTGAGTTTTATTTTCTTATACCACCATAGGACTTATCCATTCTAATTCTTCCATAGGTTCAATAACTCATGTTGCTATCATCTTATCCAACTCAACTTTTACTTTCTCCTTATACTTCAGATTCAATCTGTAATGCCTTTGCTTGTCTGGCTTCGCATCAGGCTTAAGGGGGATCTTCATAACTCCTAAATCTCCTACTATACCCTTCATTTCTGAAAACTTAGTGAGAAACAACTCCTGATACTCATGAAGTAATTATGTAAATTTGATGACTATGTCTTCATCCCAATAATCTCCTATAGTTGCAAACTTCGGTTCCTCTTCTGATCCTATATACACCTTCTTTTATTTACTGCCTTTGTTATATATGGTATCTCTGTTTCAGGTCCAATTACTTCGTGGTGTCCTTCTAATTCTGTTATGTCAATGTTGCGAGGATCTTCTTCTTCTTTCGCAATAAGGTTATAACATTCTAGTGCATGTTCTATTTGCGCAACCCGATCAAGTTGTTGCCATGTCCTTGGATCTAAATTCTCAAAGATCTTCTTCTTAACCATCTAAAGGACTGAATCTATATATGGACAATTATCTTCAAAGCTAAATGTCAATATAAACCCATCAACCATATCTGCCTAGCTCGCAATACCATGTCAAAGCTCTGTTTCTAGGTACCAATTCTGAGGAATTGTCTCCAATGTATGAATGAACCCATGTACCCATTATTTTTGTGGAGTATCCTTCTATGTTGTTGATCCAAAATGGATCCAAGAACTCTCTAAGTCTTCGAAATCATTTTAAAAAAAGACTATCGCATGAGGAAAGCCCTTAGAATAGGCGGAAAACACTATCGACAGCCAAAAACATGAAGAAATGATAAAAAAACAGGCTTATCAAGGGTCAAAGGAGCAATGCACAGGAGTCGTCGAATCTGGCTGATCAACGGTCCATATACAATCGGCATATCGCAAATCAATGGAGGTGATTGGAGGCTATTAGAGGTCGTTGCATAGATTTTGCGATAACGATCGGCAGGGTTAACGAGGAACGTCGATCAAGCACGCAGATCGACGACCCACGTTGCACCGCCATATCGCATTGACAAATTACAGCGGAAGCACTTACCAATGACCCAGGCTTCATGTGACGAGTTGCATCGCAAATTCACAACGGAGCTACACAGAGGAGAGGATATATATATATATATATAATATATATTATATATATATATACACGCGACGCGATCTCCAGACCTGATAGAACTATAACGATATTCCATATAAATTCAGATCCGTTAAACGACAGTTTCTATGTGTTTTCGCGTCTTTCGTTTATTAAACAAAATATGACGGGAAGCATTGATGCGATGAAAACTGGACCTAAAAGGGTTTGCGAATGAAAATACATAATATTTCAAATCCGCATAAAGCCATTCTTGCAATATTTTAAGCATTTTAATGCATTTAAAAAATACAAAGGGGAACTATGGAACGAGCATTTGTGAAATGCGATAAGCGACTAGAGGTGGACCTGATGGGAATATAGTTCATATTTAAGGACATTTGAAGTCCGAAAAACTGTGTTTTGGCAGATTTTTCCTGTGTTGAATATATTTCTCTGTGTAAACATAGAATGGCCATTTCCAGGATTTCAAAGGCCAGATGGACTCATTCGTTGCAGAACAGGTGGCCACCTCCCCTGAAGACGTTAGGCTATGATTGCTAATGCTCAGAAGGGGGATTCGAGTAGACAAAGGCTGGGAGCGAGAGAGCCCAAGAAGAGGAAATGAATAGACAACGCAAATTGGCTTTAAAGCCACAAACTGCTAGAAACAGAGACAAGCAGTGCTGAGACAGAGATCGAACAGAGATAAAGAGTCAGTGAGGAGTGTCTGTGTACTCAAAAGAGACTTGGGGGATCCAAGTAAAGCCTTATTGCTTTGTATCTGTTGTGCGAGGCTCAATTTGAGCTCACTATTGTAAAACTTTTTTTCTGAAGACATAATAGAGAGGCCACCATTGAAGGCTGGACCAGGAGACGTAGCCCAGGAGTTTTGGGTGAACTCCATATTAAACTTGTTGTGTTTATGTGTGTTGTCTATTATGTTTCTTTAACTACTTCATTGTCTATGTATTTCACAATCTTATCGATCCATTGCACAAAGTAACATAGGCATATCCATGCACATGAGTTTGTAATACCTTAATAATTGTCTAAGATCTCATTTTCAGATCAATTGTAGTACATAACCAGATATTCTCCCTGGGACTAGTTTCATCATCATATTTCAACTATATCTATGTGTTTATTTGACCAAATATTATCCACATCAACCTTCGACATTCCTGCCAACCTCCTATATTCTTCTTACCTGTACCCCACCATCTAGCAGGAGTGGATTTCAGAGCCATATCCAAGGCTAACAATATTTGACATTTTGGAACCTGTTCCTCAAAATTATTAAGAAAAATATTCATATCACCCAAGCCATCTTAAGAAGGAAAGTTACATACTGCAGATGTCATGCAGTGAACTAATTTAACAACTCTTGCACAACGCCTTATAGATACATCATGTAGCCTGTTTTGCTAATTCTCCAGTTCTTCTTCTGAGTCTGATGTACAAGAACTATCATGCTCCCAAGTCAACTTTCCTTTTGTAACAGGGTTAACAAAATCCTGTTCTTGTGTTGTCATTTGATAGATATTATCTATATTAGTTGTGCAATACTCTTCTTTGACTGGTTCTGTATATCTTACTCCTTCTAATGGATCTAAGGGAAAAATTACTCTCATATTTCTTCCTTCAAATATCATCTGCCTCTTCTTCAGATTAATTACAACCATATTGTCAAATTCCTAGTCAGCAATGCAGGATAAAGGTTACTATCATCAACGATCTCTATTACTTCAAAGTCAACAATAGTGTGAACTCCTTTAATATTCACTGTTACACCTGGTAGTCTTCCTAAGGGGAAGATCTTTCGCTGATTTTCCATCCTTAACTGAATAGATGACCATTATAGCTTCAACTTACCCATTAATTCCCACGTCTAGTTTTTCTAAACATTAGCATCAGATCCCAGATCTAGAATAACTTAATCCATCTCATGTTCTCCTATCTGCGCACTAAGCCTCATTTCTCTTCCAGTTCTCTTTTGTCGATGCAAATTGTTAACTGCGTGCAACTCACTTTGCAGTGTTTCTTTAGATGCACATGAATATATCAATTCTTGAAGTCCTTCTACAACCTTTTGATCTCTTAATAACTTCATACAAGTTTGCAGAAAAGACCTTAAAATAACTTTTTGGCTTACTGACTCTTGATCTCGTGCCAAATCTTGTTCCTATGTCAAAGTTGATGCTATGTCACAGTTAGTTTTCTGTTTCAGTTGTGCACTAGATGTTGAAGCTCCAACATCCATAAAGCTTTGCTTCGATTCCATAAATACTTATTTTTCCTTCTGAATATCAAAGGCAGGAGATTTTTCAATAGTCTTTCTAACCCATGCAGTCTTAGATTCCTTATTTTCATTTACTTTGTCATCATCGGTCGCAGCTCCACTTCTAGTAACAATATTGATTCAGGGATCATTGGTTGTTCTTTCAGCAATCATTAACTGGATATTCTGTGTGAGATGTTGGTTTCTCTTTTCTTGCATTTTTTTTATGAGTACTAGAAATTATTCAATTACATGATCAAAGGCTTTAAAATACTTACATGTTGTAGCAGGATTCTGACAACCTCTTGCAAAGTGTCATGGCTGGCCGCAGTTGTAGCAAATAATTTGTCCTCATTCTCAACCAGCTCCACCACCTCGACCTCTTCCTTGATAACCACCTTAACTACTGCGATGTCCATTTTCTTCATGTCCATGTTCTTCTTCTTGCATTCTATAAGTGTTAGCAGAACGCTCCGTGATTAGTTCATAAGCTCAACATTGGTTCTCGTCATGCCTTACCAATTTACAAAACTTGCAATATAAGTTCCTGGGAGTCTACCCATATTTTTGCAATAAATAACAATTTTTTGAATGATTTTTGCCCCTAGTTTTACATATCTCACACCATAGGTTGGATCCGACATTCAAAGGATTCGGTGCTGAACTAGCCATGTAATTTCTGAAGAGAGGGCATTGTTCTTTAGAGTGGCCTTCTGATTTACACTTCGTACACCACACTTCCTCTCTAACTTCTTTAATTTTCTTCATATCTTGTAACTGCAAAGTCAAATTTTCCAGCTGACTCTAAATATGTTGCATACCTACATTGGTATCTCCTATACGTAAGCTTCTAATTTCATCGCTAGCTCTAGAGCTTGGAATTGAGATTGCATCTTCTGTTGCATCAAAGGCAATTTGAAATGTGGTAGAAACACATCTATAAACCATTCCTTATGTTGTTGTGGAGCTATGTCGAAGCTCACCTGATCCAATAATACCTTGAATCTCTGGTCAAATGCCCAAATAGGCTCAGTAGGCCTCTGTTTGATCTCCTTTAACTCTGTGATACACTATGCCTCCAACTTTAGCTTCTTAAATTCTCTTATTAACATTGCTTTAATATCTACAAATGTTCTAATATGATTATTGGAATACTTCATATACCACGTCAAAGATATATCTCGCAATGTTGTAATGAGCTGTGATTTTTTTTATATTTTCATCATTGATATGCTTCGTTGTCCATACTGCTTTGCATAAAAACCAAAATTGTTTTGGATCTTATAATCTAGTTCCTTTAAAAATAGGTAGCTTAATATCATCAACCATATTTGTTCCCGGAGGGGGAGGGGGAGGGATGGGGGGTAGGGGGACATGGAGAAAGCAAAAAGCACCCTTTGGCTTCAGTGAACTTTTAGGTTGGAAGAGCGAATACTGTGGAGTTACCTTAAGGTTATCAGGGAGGCTTTCTTTACTTTTAGATTTGTTGAAAAGGGGGTTATAGTTAGTTTCTATGAAAGTCTTCAAATCTTGGCCAAAAGATCTCTTTCTAGTGTCTATTCTATATCTTTTTCCACTTTGCGCTGTTCCAATCTCTTCTTCGGATATTCTCCCAAACATAAGTAATCTAATAATCTGATTGTATTTGTAAAACTCCCTTTTCACACAAAATCATCTTAATCTAGTGTTTCAAAGATCTCAAGCACTTACCTCACAGTACTTTGAAAAATTGTCGTTCTGCTTCGCTGTAGGACACAGTCGAGTCTACTGCAAACTCAGTAATGAATCCTCCCAAGATGCTATCAATTCAGAAATCAATAGCTCTTGAAATCCTATTGTCAGTATCCTTGAGTCGTTGTATCAATTTAGGATTCCACTCCTTAGGTTCGTCTCCTTTAAAACAATCTTTTCTTTTGGTCAACCTTGATATCCACTTCTACAACTCAACATGAAGCGAATTGAAGAAAATTTTGTATCGATCTTCGAAAATATACTTATGTAACCATGTTTTAGATGACAGACACTGGTTTCTATTCCCTTGATCTGTAAATTCTCGTTCTTTTTGTTCTACCCAATCTTGAATTTCTTTCTTTGATGGGTGCTACATCCACATATCCCTCAAACAAATCTTGGTCCCAGAAACAAAACCATTTGTTGGTTTAGATTGGGTTGACCCAGGTTCAATTATTTTATTGCACACCAATAAAACCCTCAACCACTGGCCCTTTCGGCAATGACTTGCAAACATATCGCAATCTCACCCGAAGTGACTATGGGAGGATGTAGAGCTAGGTTTTTGTAGCCTTGAGGGATGCAGAGATGTGGTATTTTTGTGTTTTCTGATACTTAACATTTATAAATTACTTCACATCCATACATTACTTCTCCACATTACATTCATAAGTTAAAACATATCATATATATCCATAAAAATTCAAGCGTACTTAAACAATATGAAACTGTAATAGACTGCTACGCTACAACAGATAATAAACAAATAAACACATGAAGACACATATTTTACTGTGGTTCATCCTAATGTGGGACTATGTCCATAGGAACTGTTGCTTATAATAGAGAATTTGTACAACAAACAGTTCTTGTCCTATGCACTCTACTGCAGGTAGTCTGTGCACTCAGCTGTGGACTAAGGCCTTTGTTCACTTAGCTACATAGCCTCACCTTCTTTCCCAAACCACAAATCACAAAGATACAACCATTAAATACATGATGTGATTCTTCAAGACTCCCTATTTATTTATTATTCATCCCTATATATACTATTACATCGAGCGATATATAATTGCAATACCATAGTCCATATGCTATGGACTCCCCTAATACAAGCTACTATGGTAAAAAGCCATTCATCATTTACAACATTACATTATTTTAACAAAAAGGAGGGGCTTTGAACTGCCCCTAAGCCTATATATCCCACAATATATTTACTGTGCGGTCCACTTTGGCATTTCATTGCTCCACTACGTGGTCCACTTCACGCTCCATTGCATCCTTTACTTCACACTCCGCTCCACAAATTGTGAAGTCTTTATCAAAATCTAGGCCAAGTTGGGCTGTGCCCAACAATAACTCTCCCATAAACCTCCATTGTTTCACTGAGTGGGTAAATGTTTGAAATTTATTGCTAGGGCATCAAATTCCATCCCCCTTAGAAGAAAGGTTAGCTAACCTAAGACATCCTTGACTTCATATGCCCAAAGGACAAGGCACTAATCCAAATTGTTGGTGATCATTCTCACATTCTCTCCATATTTTTCCCACTCCTAAATTTCGGTCCTTTTAAGGCCAGAGATGAGATTTAGGGCTTAGTGCAAATTTCTAGTGTTAGCACTGTAATTTCTTTTAGGCTAAAAAAAGGATTACAAAGGTAACCACTAACCACTTTTAGGCTAGAATATAGTCCTTCTAGCCTTGGAAAGAGCTCTCTCACTAAGGTTTTGTCAGTTAATTAGATGACTAAATGATTTTATGACCTTAGGCTAGTTATAATACTCAATAGGGTATGATTCTCAAATATTTGTTCTTAGAAAAGAAGACATGTCCATTAAGCATGGAGTCATGTTAAATTGATTATTTGTCCAGTGATAAGATGAAGAGAGAAAGGATCTTCTATAGGGGAAAGGTAAGCAGTCTTGGTGATGGAATCAAATTAATTCGTTGTAGGAGAATGAGTGTGAGACAAGGTGAAACAACACATAGAGTATTAAAATTTAGATAAATTCTAAATGTTGTTTTAAGAAGAAAACATAGATCACTTGGTAAACTAAAATAGAGCACCTTTTATACAAGTTCTAAGACAAGTTCAGTTTCAACCAAGCATGAAGACATACAACTAAGATATGAAAATAACATAAGGCAAAATTACAATATGAAAGAAGCGCAACACCGTCAAGATCTGACACATGAATCCCTGCAAATCACCTATGTCTTTCATTCGCTTGTAAATATTTAGAAAAAATATAGCATACGCAATTCTCTTCTTCTCCAATATGACCAACAACCCTTTACTATGTCTTTTACATATTATATACATCAAATATATTCCACTGCTACCTACAAGGGTTGAATTCCTTAAAGGAAAACCATTCATCATCTAGATACTTCGAACTATCACCTGCTTTGTTGAAAAATAGGAACTAATTACCTACTATAGTTTTTAGCTTGACACATCATCAAAATTGGCATATTCATAACAAACCATTAACCATACCATCATAAGGATCTATGACACCTAACAACATAATCAAAACAACTTTTGGAACCGAAAAAACTAGAATTTACAATTCAAAATGAGGATTGTATAAAAAAAACCACATCTGCTGCGAATCTTCCAGTTTTGCAGCAAATTTCACAACATTTCAAGTTTTGCATACTTCCGGTCATCTTGGAATGTCCCTATGAAGGTTATGAACCTATGAAACAACCCCAAAACTGGAAACCTGACTTCAAACCACCATCTCCCTTTTGCTATCAGGTTCCCAACAAAATTGTGCAGCATTGCAACATCTCCAAACTTTCATTTCTCCAGAACCAAACTGCTGAAGGCAACACCCACTAACTATAATAACCTTGTAATATACCATAAAACTATCCAAAACTCAAAATTATGCCTGCTTTATCAAAATGAAGAATCATGACCAAATACGCAACATGTCCTG
Source organism: Pinus taeda (assembly GCA_000404065.3). Classification (NCBI taxonomy): domain Eukaryota; kingdom Viridiplantae; phylum Streptophyta; class Pinopsida; order Pinales; family Pinaceae; genus Pinus; species Pinus taeda. The sequence continues at coordinate 106,657 of APFE030269765.1, forward strand.
CTACGTTTTTGTATTCTTCATCAACAAGCTCACGTGTGTAAGTTTTATGGACAAAAATACAAAATTCAGAACTTAGTGGCATCCACCTGATGAAATTCAACTTTGTGCTGCTTCTGCAAATATGTCTAACTTTCCCCTCTTCCTCTTTCTTCTAGATTTCCTAGCCTTAGTCAGTTGTTGTTTTACTAGTATGAGTCTCCTTATTAATACCAAATTTTGTGTATACATATTTCTTAATTGCCTATGCAGAGGCAAGGTTGGCTTTTCAACTTATGTTTGGCCTTGTCGATGACAGGTTCAACAATTTGCAATTGATTAAATAATCTCAACTTATCCCTTTGATATTTATCTACAAGCCAATCTACTTGCTGTGGAACTTCCTCTATTTGTTCCATCAGTTTGTTGAACTCATTTTGCTCATCAAATAATTCCACTATCATCTTCTATACGCTTGCATTTCCATTTTCCTAACTATAGACCTAGTTCTAGGTCTCCAGTTGGAGGGATCCAATTAACAAGGTGTTGATTGGACCAGACATGTTGGTAGACATGGAATAGGAAATGCAGTTTATAAAGAAGAATGTAAATGCAACACATGATAGGAAGAAGAGTTATGCAGATAGGAACAGGTTGTTCAAGGAGTTCCAGGTTGGGGAACATGTGTACTTGTGCATCAAACTGAAGAAGATCTCCTTACAGATTGGATCATGTGCCAAGATGGCACCATGGTTTTGTGGACCCTTTAGTATCATTGAGATAATTGGGTCAGTAGCCTATCAACTTGCACCACCTCCAATAGTGCAAGTCCATGATGTTTTCCATGTGTCATTGCTTAAGAAGTATGTTAAAGATGTTGATCATGTGATTGACTGGTCTGTATTGCAAGTGGAACCAGATAGATAATTCCAGCCAGAGCCTCAATGTATATTGCAAAAAAAGGTGCTCATGCTCCAGAACTAAGAAATTGAGCAAGTGAAAGTGTAATGGAAGCACCTTGGGCCCGATGAAGCTACATGGGAGATGGCAGATTAGATGTGGGCTATGTATCCTTCCCTATTTGCTGGTTGAGGCAAAGCATTTTTGGCTTGGTGTTTTGGTGTGGTTTGTGGTATATGTTTTGATGATGATGGTTTATGTACATGTTTATATGGATGTAAATATCGCCATGAGCTATGTTATAAGGCACCAATAAGTAGTATGGGTGTCATTTCATTTTGATGTTATGTTGTTATGTTTTCATGTTGGTTTGCTTCTCAGTAGGTTGATCATTGTAAATACTGATTCGAGCTAAGTTATAAAGCTCCATCGACATATATTTTACCTACAACAATTTTGTGGTTATAGGTGTTGTTTAACACCGAGGACGGTGTTCCCCTATGGGGGAGGGTTCTATAATAGCCCTGGTAAAAATTCCATGTAATAAAAGAAATAAAAGAAAAATAATAACCATGGATGATGGGACACTTATTCCAAGATGAATTTTTGGCAAAATCCTAGTGATGGGGATCACTTGTAATTGTTTATGGCTAAGGAAATTGGCAAAGGAAATGGCTAAGGCTTTGGACAGGAAAAATGGCGTTTTTGGCACATTTATTTATGAAAATAATGGAAATTAGGAGAAAAGGGAGGTGAAAGGTCACAGGTTGCATGCGAGGAGGAAATTGAAGGGAAATAATGGAAAATGAAGAAAATAGAGTCCTCATTCATAAAAATTCTTATGAGGATCAATTGGTAACCTTTTGTCAGTTCAGTTTCAGAGCTCTCTCATTATTCTCTCTCTCTCTCATACTCTTGGAGACTTAGATTTTTCTTGGAGCACTCTTGGAGGGTGTGGCATACTTGGATTCTTGGAGCAAGAAGGAAAAGGAAGAGTAGGAAAGCGTAAGAATGCATCTAGATCAACAACTACATTAGATTTTCTTGCATGTACCTAGTTGCATGTATGTTTCCATCACTAGTTTTGGCATGCATGGAATATGCATGTGGCTTGTTGGTAGTGATCTATCATTGGCATGGAGGATGGTTGGGATTGACAGTGGATTGCCTAGACTTTCCATTTCATGGATAACCATGGTGATTGTGGGTTTACTTTCATTGTTTCTTTTTGGTTGGTTCTCATGTTTCCTTAACTTGGGTTGAGTTATTAGTTCCTGAAGCCTTAGTTGGACAAACACTCTAGAGCCTTGTAAAAATTTGGGTTGAGTTACTAGTCCCGTAGCCTTGGTTGGACAAACACTTTGGAGCCATTGGTGGGTTGAGTTACTAGCCTTAGAGCCTTGGTTGGACAAACACTCTGGAGGCTGACGACAAATGTGGGTTGAGTTGCTAGTCCTGGAGCCTTGGTTGGAACAAATGCTCTGGAGTCCTGGATGGTTGGGATATAGATCGATCTGATGATGGTTTTGTGATGTCTGACCATGAGGTGGATTCACTGTTTGATGGGTTAGGTGGATGGCCTCTAGAAGCCCTAGATGGTTTTTAATTGATTTTTTCTATGAGATCCCACATTCATGCTTGGAATATGGCACGGGGGTGAATAACTAAAGATAGATTTGGCTCAACCATTCTAAAGTAAGGTGGAACGTGGAAGTCCCATCCTAGGTTTGGATTTTGCATCATTAATGAAAGGTGATTTATCCTTGTATTTCTATGAGAATTTTGATGGATTATATGTGGTATACATGGCTGTACTTTCATGAGTATTTTTGTGCTATTATGTTGGTTATGTATGTGTTTTATGACAACAACTATGTAATTGAATGATAAATGTATATATAACCTAATGGATGCAGTGGAAGTTTATGTGTTGAGGCATCAATGGTTCTTAGCGATTCTCAGCTAAGTATGAGACCCCTATGCTCAGAACCGTTATTTACACCTGTAGTTTACATATTCGTGATATGTTTGATGAAATTTCTGTCATGGCTAGTAGGGGTCCAGTCAAGGTATTGAACACGTTTTTCTTGAAGTACTGTCATTTCCATGTTAGTTTACTGATATGAAGAGATGGTTCAATTTTGGGCAGTGACCTGGGTTATGGGCCTGAAAAAGTGGCTCAAATCCTAGAGTCACTGGCATAGCACTAAAAACTTTAGTCTCTAGTTGCTGGTAGGAAATCCTATGAGAGTGAATTTTGGTTTTTGGCCATTGTCATGCCTATAGAATGAGAGCGACTAAGGCTTAAGTTGTCCAAAAGTTTAGCGAAACCCAAGGGCAAGCTTCCTAAAGTATAAGATTGGTTCTTAAGGGTACTGTAGCTGATGTTGAATGTCTGTCTGGTGTGTTTTCATCAGTTCCACTTCCTTAACATGACTTAGGAGGTCGAATCATATCATAGTGGCTTGTCATCGCATGTTTAACCCAGTTGGCCGGTTGCTTGGGTAGATGTGGGAGGAGGGTATTACAAAATCCTAAGACCTAACAAACCTTAGAAACACAAAGAACATGATTTTACCTAAAGACCATGAACAAAGAGAATGAAATCCATGCTTTAATAATAACAACCCTTTCTTTTCTTCTTTTGTTTGTTACATAGGATACATATTGAAATGAGTACAATAAAAATTATGAAGACAGAAACTAGTTACATTTTCAACATAGTGGACCAAGTGAGCACAACCTAAGACAACCATTTATATGTCTTGTTATGCAACCAACTCACAAATAGATAGATCAACGACTTAAAAATTATCCTCTTTGAGGGGGAAACCTCCTTTACATTACATAAATGAATAATTCTTGGATGATTCAAATGATGAGACCTCCTTTGTATATATAGGAGTCTAAGGGGTCACAATATAATTAGAGCCTACATAACAATAATAATGTAAGGGAACAACAATAACAATAGTGGGCTTCTATGGGGCACAAAAATAACAACATGGGGGCTACATGGGCACAACAATAATGATAAGGGGGATACACAGGTATTATAGGGACCTAACATGCCCTCTCCTTCAAAAAAGTGTTGTCCTCAATGCTTGAGTAGTTTTGGATGCTTTTGTGTAAAATTCTCATCCTCCCATGTGGAATCTTAACCAGGTAAGTTCTTCCACTTAATGAGATACTTAGAAATTGATCGATTCTGTAGTTACTGGGTTCTTCTTTCCATGAATGATTTAGGCACAAATATCATTTTTCCTTCTTCATCAAGTTCTGGAAACACTGTTTGAACTAGAAGCTTGTCACCACTAACTTGCTTTAAGCATGAAACATGGAAAATTGGGTGTACTCAGGAAGATGAAGGCAACTTCAATTTGTATGCCATAGTACAAATATTTTTTAGCACCTTGTAAGGACCATAGTACTTGGGTGATAATTTATTATCCTTCTTAGCTTGCTTGAGAGATATTTGTTTGTATGGTTGTAGCTGTAAAAATACCTAGTCACCTACATCAAAACTTCTTTCACTGTGATGTTGGTCTGCCTATTGTTTCATTTGATTTTTGCATCAGAGTGGGGTTATCCTTTAAAAGTTGGAGAACTTGTTGTCGATGCTCGATGTGATCTTCCACTTTTTGAACCTTAGAATTTTCTCTTAAATATGATGTGATGGATTATGGATGATATCCATAAAGTGCCATAAATGGGGTCATTTTTGCTACAATATGGAAGGAAGTGTTATAGCACCATTCAACTAGAGGTAACCACTTGACCCATTGTGTTTATTTATCAGATACAAAGCAATGAAGATATCCTTCTAGACATTTGTTCACTATCTCAGTTTGTCCATTAGATTCAGGATGATAAGATGAGCTATGAGATAATTGAGTACCAAGACAAGAAAATAAATCCGTCCAAAAATTTCTAGTGAAAATGGGATCTCTATCACTTACTATAATATTTAGATTTCCATGAAGCTTTTGAATTGTTTCCATAAATGCCGTAGCAACTGTACTGGCTTTAAAAGGATAAGATAATGCACAAAAGTGTGCATACTTGGTAGGTATATCAACAACCACCATGATGACACTCTTTCCTTCATACTTGGTTAAAACTCTGATAAAATCCATTGAGATCTCCTCCCAACGTTGATTTGGAATGGCTAAAGGTAGTAACAAACCCAGGGTCTTAATTTTCTCAACTTTATTTTGTTGGGAAACCAAACATTCTCCCACAAACTTCTAAATAATAGATTTAAGGCCATACAAAAAAAAAAATTCTTCTTGAACCTATGGTAAGTTTTTAAAAATACTAAGTGCCCTCCTAAGGAAGAGGTGTGCAATTCCAAAATAATATTTTGTTTGAGTTGGGAATTCTTACAAGATATAAGTGATATTTGTACAATAATGAATTATTTTTAGAGCCAAATGGATCAAATGTACTAGGATTTTGTTGCAAATTTTGAATGAGTGACGAAACCTCTTCATCATCCTTCCATTCATCCCTTGCTTCATTTATCCACTCAAGTTGGATATTAGAAATGGAACAAAGAAATGCTTTCATATCCTCATCCTTTCTTGAGAGTGAATCTGCAACAACATTTTGCTTCCGTTTTTTGTAGATAATTTCAAAGTCATAATCCAACATCTTTTTCACCCATTTTTGCTGCTCTTCTGAAGATAATCTTTGTTCCAAAAATTATTTAAGACTATCATGATCTGTTTTTACCTTGAAATATCTTCCCATTAGGTAAGGTCTCCATTGCTTTAGTGAATGTACTATTGCCAACATTTCCTTCTCATAAATAGGTTTGTATAAATACTTTCATTTGATTGGATGACTTTCAAAAGCAACGGGTCTTTGTTATTGTATTAAACCAACACAAATTCCATTTCCCGAAGCATCACATTCCACAATAAAAGTTTTTGTGAAGTCTGGCGTAGCTAAGGTCGATGCTTGGCACATTGCCTCTATGAGATGTTCAAAGCCCTTTGTTGCTTTTGGAATCCAAGAAAATACATCTTTCTTCAGTAATGATGTTAGAGGTGCTGCTATTATCCCATAATTCTTAAAAAACTTGCAATAATACCCTGTCAACTCGAGAAATTCTCAAAGATGCTTTATGGTTGTGGGAATTTTCCATTCCTTAATGGCTTTACTTTTGTTAGGGTCTACCTTAACACCCTCGTGAGATACAATATGACCCAAATATTCCACCTATCCTCCTGTACTCCAAAGAAACATTTGGAGGTTTTTGCATATAATTGTTTCTCCTCCAATAGTTTCAGCACCCTGTCAACATGTTGAACATGATCCTTCCAAGACTTGTTGTAGATTAGTATATCATCAAAAAATACTAACACACATTTTCTAAGGAAGGATTTGAAAATGGAATTCATCAAAACTTGAAATGTGGAAGATGCATTAGTAAGGCCAAATGCATGACCAAAAATTCATAATGACCCTCATGAGTTCTAAATGTTGTTTTCAGAATGTCTTTAGTCTTCATTCTAATTTGATGATATCCTGAATGAATATCTAGCTTGGTGAAGTAAATTTCTCCATGCAATTCATCCAACAATTCATCAATGACAGGAATGAGAAATTTATCTTTAATAGTGAGCTTGTTGAGCTCCCTATAATTTGGATACATATGCCGTGATCCATCCTTCTTCTACACCAATACTACTAGAGCAGAGAAAGAACTTTGACTAGGTTGAATTATACCAATCTCTAGGGTTTCTGCAACCATACATTCAATTTCACTCTTTTGGGCATAAGAATATCTGTAAGGTGCAATATTTAGAGGAACAGTTCCTGGAATCAAGTGAATCACATGATCATTATCATGAATAAGTGGGAGGCCTTTGGGAGTCTCAAACACCTTGGAATGATTGTCCAATGCTTTTTGGAGATATGGAGAAATAGATGATTTCGATGTTTGAACCCCTAGTGAGAATAATTGTGAAATTACGCCCCATTATTCTTTCTTACATTACTCTTTTTCATGATATCAGAGTTGATTATCTTTCCTGGTTTCCCTGAGACACCCCTTAATTCAAATTCCTTTCCTTCCCAAAAAAAATTCAAGTAAAGTTCTTGAAAATTGAAAGCTATTGTCCCCAAAGATTATAACCATTGGACTCCTAGTACAACATCAAAACCAACCATTGGAATGGAAAGCATTGAAATATTCAATACATATTACCCCATGGTTATCTTGATATTTTTTTTGCTAAGCAAGTTTAATCTATTAAAAGAAAATAAGAAGATATTTACAGAGGGGTTCTGGCTGTGAAGGAAAACAACCTAACTCAGCTTGCCGAAGAACTAGATCTAGGACTGCCCCAACAAAGGGGAAACCAGTCTAATAGTGTGAGAGTTACAAAAAAGAAGACATCACTGAACATTTGCCATAGTTTTATGAAAAGTGCTAGTAAACCCACATAAAACTAGCAATTCATCCTCCTTGGAGCTCCTATGTGGACAAAAAAGAGGAAGAGAAACCAAAAGTTAGATGAATTGCCACCTGGCATTGGTGGTTTTGGTGATGAACTCCTCCGGGGCAGGTTTCTCCACTATCGGGTAGCTCCAATCATCATGGTTGTCTGGCTGAGTTTGACCCCTGTCCTGTTGCTCACCTTCTTTGCTACCATCGTCCAGCTGCATGTCCGCCTCGTCCAGCCTGCGCCTCTCCATGACTAGCGTGGCAAGCTGTGGCACTGAATCCTCTTGCAGGTCCCCAACAACCTCCTTCCCTTTCCGTTTGGGCTACCCACCGCGCTCTTCAGGCTCGTCTTCCTTGTCTTTGTTTTTTTCCTGTTTAGCTCTATTTTGACTTGGTCCCGCTCTATGCCTATCGTCCCCGGGGAAGGTCATCAGGGTTCTCTGTTCCGCTTCCTTAGAAAAGGAGATGGAAATGGTTGTGGTGATGATCGGTTGATTGAGAGTGCTTCAGAAGTGGAATAACGTGGTATGGGGGGAGTGATGCTGGGGCAGAGGGAAGGGAGCAGAGCGAAGGCTTGCTCTACCACGACCGCTTCTGGTGTTGGGATAGCGTGGGATTTCCACTGAGGAAGAAGGAGAGCTCGAGGTGCTTTGCCTCTTGACCTGCTGCTGAGAGCTTCCACCCCTCGAGCTGCCCCTTCTACTGATCAAATGATGTCGAACCATGATGGGATGAGGAACAAAGAGAGCACCAGGGTACTCTGAAAGAGGAAAGAAGAGCAAATTGGGAGCAGGCGGAAGGCGCGACTCAGAATTTTCCAAGCATAACCAAGCAGCCTCTCGTAACACGACTTTGCTAGACCAGCTATCCACTAGGAGCTTCCAAACGAGTCCATTGCCGTGCCTAAATTTAACATCAATTGCCTCTCCATGGATAGCCCCCGCTATTACTGTTGCATTGAATGGAGCCGAAGCCCAACTCGGGCTGAAGTATGCGGAAGGGATGTACGGATCCCCGTACAGGTTATGCATATCAGCGTCCCAATACGTGAAACCAAATGAACACCCCTACCTCTGTTGAAGTAGCGTCCGGTCATTAACCAGGTGGTGCTGGGCGGGCATGTGTCATCCAGCCTTGCCGCACCCCTATCCCATTGCCTTAATTATCTGGAGAAGCACCCGCATCTAGGGAGGCTGCATCCTTTTGGACCAGAATTTTGCATTCCTATTCCTGTTCATGATTCTGAATTATGTCTAGAGCCCCAGTGAGAAGAGTGCCTATTTTCCACTCCCAGGTTGGCTAGGAGATCCGCTACCTTGTTGCTTTCCCGCCTAACATGGTTGAAAATGATTGCTCTATTGGCGTTGAGAGTTGTTTCTATGGCTTCCAATCTGGCTTCAAGTCTCCAACTATTGGAGATTTTATTTGCATGAGCTCCATTGAGCAGCTGTTTGGCCATGTTGATGAGGATTTGGGAGTCTCCTTCAATCTCAAGAGGCTGGAAACCATGGTGCTGGGCTATGAGTAATCCTTTCCACTCTCCAGTTCAGCTAAGTTATTCGTGTCCCATCCTATGTTGCCGAGGTAGATCAAGAGAGGAGAGCCCTTATGATCTCTGAAAATGCCTCCAAATCCTGCTTTGCCTGGGTTGCCCTTAGATGCTCCATCAAAGTTGAGCTTGAATCTGTGCCTTGGAGGGGGGAGCCAAAGATTCTTACTGATATTCGATTTTTCTGGAGGTTTTCAAACAGGGCTTCCTTGCGGGAGTTGGATGTTCCAATTCTCCCATATGTCTTTCTCATTTTCCTGCATGGGAAAGTCATCCGGGAGCCAAGATTTGAGCGACAAAGTCTCTTTCAGGTTATGACAAAACTTGTCCCAGATGATTTCTAAAGGAGTGCTTTGGTCTTTGAAAATACGCTTGTTCCTTTATTTCCAAACAGTCCATAGGAGGAGGCCAGGAATGATTCTCCATAGATGGTTAAGGACTGCACTTTTATAGGGGCTTTGGTGCCAGAGGCGTATAGAGTTGATAATGTCCTCAGATGTTTGGCAATTTCTTTGACAACGGAAACTGGTCTTCTCCCACATATGGTTGGCTAGAGAACAGGAGTCCAGGAGATGTTGTAGCGATTCCTCTTGAGATTGAAAGTTGGGGCAGATGGAGGGCCCATGTATGTTCCTCTTCCTTAAATTGTCCCAAGTTAGGATTTTACGATGCCCAATGAGCCACAGAAATATGGAGACTTTGGGCCAAATGCCCGGAGTCCAGACTCTTCCCAGATGGGGTCCTGAGGCGTAGCATCTTGGCATTTGATTTTGTAGGCCTCTTTCATGGTGAAGGATCCTCTTGGGGTGTATCCCCATCTCAATAAATCTTAGCCTTCAGAATATCTGATTCTACGTTTTTGGAGCTCTCTTTCCAAGTTTTCTCTAGTTTGATTGTCGACATTTATTATCAGCCTGTCGGAATGCTTCCATTGTCTATAGCCTTGTTCAATCTCCTGAGACCATTGTTGTTTGACCGTTTCCTTTTTTTGTTCCTCCCAATCATGGCTGGGCAATAGATGAAGAATGCGATCAAGCCTAGGAAGCTGATTCCAAGCGTCCGTCCAGAATCGAGCTGAACTGCCACTTCTAATCTCCCAAAAGTTGTGTTGTTGGATCATCAAGAAATGTTGACTGGATGCATTCCAAATCAACGAGCCTTTCTCAGCAGGGGTGAATCTGATAAGCTCCTCCGCTAGTCTGTGGTTGGCATATTTGGCTGTCCAGATGGTCCCCCAAGGCTTGTTGGGTGCAGAGAGCCATTGCCACCAAATTCTTGCACCCATAATTTCATTGCTGTGATTAGGGTCTCTCAGACCTAAGCCCCCTTTTTCCTTAGGTTTGCATGCTGTAGTTCATTTAACAAGGGCCCATTTACGATTTGTTCCATGTGTTCCCCATAGAAAATTGCGCTGAAGATCTCTGATTGTTTTAAGAGCCCATTTAGGCACTACCAGGATTGAGAAGAGATAGAGGGGCATTGCCTGAAGCACAAATTTGATGAGTACTAATCTGCTAGCAATGTTCAGAGCTCTGTAGGTCCACAAGGAGAGGCGGGATTCTAGGTTCTCCAAGAACTTGTGCCAGGAGGCATGCTTAATAGCAGAGTCAATGAGAGGGGCACCTAGGTAATTGGAGGGCAGGGAGGCTATGGAGAAGCCTAGAATGCGGGTAATGGCACGTTGTATAATGGGAGGCATGTGAAAGAAAAATATTTGCGATTTGGCTTTGTTTATGCTTGTGCCTGAGGCATCTGAGAAATCCTTCAGCAGGGCTTTGAAAATGGTAGCTTCTTGAATAGATGGGTATTCGAAAAGCAAGTTGTCATCCACGAATTGCAGATGGGTGGTAGCAGGGGTGTTATGAATGGAGATTCCCTTTAGAAGCTGGGAGTGAAGGGCATGCTTGATGAGTTTGCCTAGCCCTTCAGCCATTAGAACAAAAAGGAAAGGAGATAGAGGGTCCCCTTGTCTGATGCCTCTGGAGGCGCTGAATGTTCGAGAGGGGATGCCATTAATGAGGATGGAAAAAAAGGTGGAGGAGATTAAACTCTGAACCCAATGAACCCACATTGGTGAAAAGCCAAAGGCATGTAACATTTTTTGAATGTAAGAAACTTTTCCGGAGTGATAGTACTGTCTTCTTTGGGGATGAGGGCAATAAAAGTTGAATTGAGCGATGGCAGCAGCCAGTGAAGAGATCGAGATTCCTCCACCACTTGCCACACTTCCCCTTTTATGAGCTCCCAAAATGAATGGAAGAAGGTAGTGGAGAAGCCATTCGGACCGGGTGCTTTGCCTTCCTTGAGCTGCTTCATGGCTAAGTCCACCTCCTCGGGCTCTACAGGTCGGAGAAGGAGTTGGTTGTGTTCTTCTATGATGACTTTTGGCACGTGTTGAGTGATCTTTTCTATGGCGTGTCGTCTGTCAATCAGGGGTTCTTATAGGACCTCCTGAAAGTGATTGATGAATTCCTGTTCGATCTCTGCATGGTTCTCCACTCTTCCCCCCCTTGCTTTTGTATAAAGGAGATAGTATTGTGCATTCTTCTTCGAATAGTGGTTATGTGGAAGAATTTAGTGTTTCTCTCGCCTTCTTTCAGTCATCTGATCCTGGATTTTTGCTTCAAGAGGATTTCTTCCTGCTTTCTTCTCTCCTCCAATTGATTATGAATGTGCCTTTCCCATTCCTGAGTTCCGTCCTTGTATCCCTCTATTATGATCTGTTGTTGGAGATTCCTCATTTCCTTGTTGATGTTTTGTTGGGCTTGAAAGATATTGCCAAAAGTCTCCTTATTCCAGCTTTTGATTTGGGCTTTTAGATATTTGAGTTTCTGTTGGAACTGGAACATTTTTTATCCTTCTAGTGCAAAAAAGTTGTTCCAGGTAAGTCTGATGAAGTCATTGAAAGCGAGATGGGATAACCAACATGCCTCAAATCTAAAAGGATGTCTAGTTGAGTTGCCTGGTCGCTGCCATTGGAGAGCTATAGGCCAATGATCAGATCCAGAGTATGGAAGGATGGATACTGAGAGGTCGCCTCCGAGATGTATTGCGCTATCCGAGATGAGGAATCTATCAAGTTTTGAAGCAATTTAATACCTCCCTTCCCTGCGATTGCTCCAAGTGTGCATGCCATTGGAGGTTTGCATGTCTATTAGCATATTGTTGTGGATAAAATCTTTGAAGTGCTCCGTTTCCTGTTCTAGCTTGGCCCGACCTCCCTTCTTTTCCTCTAACTTGGTGATCATATTAAAATCTCCACCAATGAGCCATAGAGAGTGTTCTCTATTGGAGTTGAGTGTTGCTATGGTATCTAAAAGAGAAATTTTATTGGAAGCATCCTGCGGAAAGTAAACATTGGTCAGATGACCATGTATGTTAGTGCCAATTATATGAAACGTTGCCTGGATGATGTTGTGGGATGCGTGGAAATTTGAAAGCAATATTGCTTGCGTGTTCCAGGCAATTGCCAGGCCTCTAGATGCGCCTGATGCATCCACCGCCACTGAGTGACATCCTGGCCAAGCTTTTGAAAGGATACTTCCCAGGGTGTTATTGTTGCACTTTGTTTCCTGCAGGAAGAATGTCTGGGGCTATTCCCGCTTTATCATATTTTTAATCATTCTAAGTTTCCCAGGGCTATTGAGCCCTCTTACATTCCATGAAGTGAGCTTCATGATTCACTGTGTAGAGTGGGCCTATAGTACTTCGTCAATTTAGCATATCTGCCTGAGTCGACCAGGATTTTCCCTATGGCTATAGTTCGTTGGAGATCTGTCTTTCTTCCCCACTTTTTGGAATCTTTTGGAAGGAGGTTGCCATCCCATTGACTTCCCGGTTGTATCCCCAATTGCTGTTGCTGATATGCTCTGGATATTATTACTTCCAGAGTACTGAGCTGATGCACTTGGATTTTATCATACTCCTTTCTACAAGCTTGTTCCAGTTCGAAAATGTCTAGCCCTCTTAGATCTATGCTTTCCGGTTCTTCATCCATATGCTGCACTTGACTACTTTCCTCTGAGATGAGCGCTAGTTGCTAGGATTGGTTTTGTGGATCATCTGTCTCCATGGCCTTGGATTTCCCTTCAGGGTTTTTTGGGCCTACTATGGGAGTTCCGCTTAAAATAGATGGAGACAGAGGTTTAGGAGTGGAGGTCGAAGGAGGGTTCAGGGGAGATGAGATATTTGGTTGAGGGGTGGATAGAGAGATCTGAGTAGGGTCTTTTGGGGTTTTTGCCAGAACCTCGAAACTGTTGTTTGTGGAGGGGATGGAGGTAGCATGCTGAAGGGGTTTTTCCCAGAGGAGGGCTTTTTGTGCGATCTCTTGCGACTAGCAACCTTGGTGAAACCCTCATTGTCCGCCTTGCCTGGGTGTTCAGAGGAGGGATGCACATTTAGAGGGCAGTCCCTGAACAAGTGTCCCAGGGCATGACATTTACGACAGCGAAAGGGAACATGTTCAAAATATAAGGGTTGGATCCATTCATGGTCATCGTGAAAGAAACTTACCGATTCAGGAAGGGATTTGTCCAGGCGCATGAAGACACAAATGCGGGCATATGAGGTGTATCTACTCAGCTTAGTTTCTTCAACAATTTTAACAAACTCTCCCAGCCCATTTCCAATCTCTTTGAGTGATTCTTCATCCCAATATTCCACAGGGAGCGAGTATAACCTGATTCAAACTGGCGCCCAGCTCAAATCCTCCTTGTCAGGGTTGAATCTCGCTTTCCAAGCTCTTAAGTACAATCCAACAGCGTTGAAAAAATAGGGTCGTCCATCTAGAACCCTATTCCGATCTTCGATGCAGATGAAAATCACCGTGAAGAAGCCTTTCGGTCCTAGCTGCAAAGTGATTTGTCCCTTAGGTTTCCATTTGACAGATATCCATTCATGCAGGGCTTTTTCCGTCGGCCAGAGTCCAATAAATTTTCCAATGAGCACATGGTCCTGCATGTATTGGATCCGACCATTGATTCAGTGGCCAGGAAAAACTATTTTGGGTCTTTTAGATGCTACAGGTCTGCAAGTCGATGAGGTACATTTTGGCGTTTCTTGTTGCTTGGACTTTCCTTCTTGTTCTTCATTATTGCTGTCAGGCTGCACAGTGAAATTGTCTGTCGTTTCCTGCATCGGGGGGTCCCTTTCTTCTCTGTCATGCTGCGCAGTGTTCAGAGGCTCAGTCGTATTCATCACTTGTGGAATGCTTTCAGAGGTGGGGGAGGGCAGTGTAACCCCCCTGGGAGAATGTCATTGTGGCGCCACTAGTAACCTCTGGCTGTATTCATGGAGTGGAGTGCAAAACAAAGATGAGGATTCAGAGAAGGGAAAACAGGGTTGCGCCATTGCAGAGGCACTTCAGAGCCATCCATACAACATCATGGTTATCTTGATATTATGGCACTTTCGAGAGAGCCATTTATAGTTCCTCCATTTACAACCATCACTTGACACTCTAGTGCTAGATATAGGAAGAAATTCAATTCCTTGGCTATCTTACAATGAATAAAATTATGGGTACTACCTAAATCATTCAACACTATTACCTTATTCTTCTCGATATATCCTTCTATATTGAGAGTTTGAGGGGTGGTAATTCCTACCAATTCGTTACAAGGTATGGTCGTATTCATTTCTTTTTTCTCTAGGGTTGGTTTCTGGTGTATATTCTCCTCTTTAGATGTTTCTTGTTCCGTTTCTTCCTCCTCACAATATATGTAGAATAATTTCTTCCCGGCACACTTATTACCTTTAGTGTACTTTCTATCACAACTTTAACAAATCCATTTTTCTCTTTTTTCATCTAATTGTTGTGGTGTCAATCTTGTAGGTTATAGAAGTCTAAGAGCAACAACACTTCCATCTTTATAGTTATGAGTGGCAGAATTCCTTGTTGCCATAATTTTGCTTTCAACTTTTCTTGCCACATTGAATACCTTCTCCAATGAATCAAGTTCCCAAAGATGAACGTCATGTTGGATGTTATCCTTAAGGTGCCTATGAACACATCAATCCTATGTTCCTCTAGAATATCACTTACCCTGATATTAAAATTTTGGAAGTCCTCAATGTGCTCTTCCATTTAACCCTTTTGTTTGAGATTTATCAATTTGCTAAAGAAGGTGTTTCTCTTTGTATCCTCATAATGTGCTATCATTTCCTCCATAAAAATTGACCAAGTGACAAGTGGTTTATGAGAACAAAGGCATCAATACCATACAAACTGATTTGGTTCTAAATATAAAGCTGCAATGCGTACCTTTTGTGTGTGTTGCACATTATGGAGATCGAAATATTGTTCCATCTATAATATCCATGTTACCAAATCCTTGCCATCATACTTCCTCATATCGAGCTCTGGAATATGGTGGGTCTTCAGTCCAAAGTTAGAGTCTATGGAATCATGATTAACATTCCTTTTATTCTTATCATGAGTTTCATCTAATACCTTTTCACCATTAGGAAGCATTTCTAGTAGAAACTTTGTCAAATCTTCCTTAAAAACTTCCATGTCTGCTTTTGAACCATTCTTCAAATCTTCCATCTTAGCTTCCATTTCATTTTTGGTTACTCTTTGTGAGAGCGAAATTTGTTGCACTTGGTCTCATAATTTTGATATATCATGTTGCAATTCTTCCTCTTCTTCATGTGTCATAGAAGAGCTTTATGGTTTCTTACGAGGTGTGTCCATTTTTTTGTTTTGAGGAATTTTGAAATAAAAAAGTGATATATATGCTTCACTATGCCCTTTGAATCACTTCAAACTGATTTTTCAAACAAAAATAAAAATTTAAAAAATACACACCTTTTTCTTTCTTTTTAGGAGATAGATATTGCATATGTTGTATACTTATAATTGCGAATCTCCAAGATCTGAAATTCTATCATGTATTAGACCTATGAGTCTTCTTTCCAACCCAAAAATTTAGAGCAAGATTGGATTCTTCAAGAAAGAGTTATGCCTAATCTCCCACAACCTGATTATACACTATTTTAGTTGAGTGTACTTGTAAGAAGTGGCACATGTCACTTTTTCGACCTTCAGCATTGAAAATGATACCCAAAAAACTACAATCCATCCTCTTTTTGTCACTTTTTATGAAATTCAAATATTATGCTCAGAGATAAAATTATGACGATTTTCCCTAGGTCACCTATTTGAGATGGAATTCTTGAGCCTACAACAACCGTAACTTCCTCAGATAATATCTCCGAAAATATAGTGAGACAAGATCTTAAATTTGTATACGAAGTTAACCAAGTTTTCGGCTCCATGTGGTTGCAATTTCAGCTTCTGAAGCTTTGTCGAAAAACAAAGGTATAAAAAAATGCCACGAGGCCCTGTTTGAAGCAGTGAAACCCTAGAATCTAAAGCTTCGATACCAAATGAAGTGCAACCAGCTCACAAATAGATAGATCAATGAATCAAAAATTATCCTCTTCGAGGGGGAAACCTCCTTTACATTACATAAATGAGAAATTCTTGGATGATTCAAATGACAAGACGTCCTTTGTATATATATAGGAGTCTAAGGGGTTACAATATAATCAAAGCCTACATAACAATAATAATGTAAGGGCACAACAATAACAACAATGCTTCTATGGGGCACAAAAATAACAATATGGGGGCTACATGGGCACAACAACAATAATAATAACAGAGATACACCAATATTATAGGGACCTAACATGTCTCATATGCTCAAGATATCTAACAATGTTCTCACAACTGTTGTAATCTAAATGAAAAGGGGTATCTCATTGAATATCGACAGTTGAACAAGAAGTTCCATAGCATTTCGACTTCCCATATTTAGATAACAAAGTGATGAATAATTTCAATGAGAGTAATTGGACTTTAGTAAATGCTACAAAGTCATACCGAAACCTTTTTTATACCATCCAATACAATTCCTCTACTCAAAATCTCGAGTATTATCCCTTAAACTACTAACCCTAATAAGGCCTTTTTAACCCTTAAATTGCTAAAATATTAACCCCTAACCCCTTGCACCTTGTATCCCTAAACCTTAAACCCCTTAGCCCCTAAACCCTAATTAAAATCTACATCTTGTCTTCTTCTTCTCTTCTTAACTTACTCTTAATTTGGTTTGTACGTATAATATTTCCATAAAGAAAAAATAATACATTACATTTAACATATAAATGTTTACAAAAACAATTTTCAATATAAAGCAATCTAATGAATAACTTACTAAGGGACGATATTCATTCCCGCTTTCAAGGTGACCATACTCTCTACAATGTCTTTTAGTTGTTTTTATTAAAATTCTTCTTCTTTTATAGCCCTCGCATTCTTTACAAGGAAATTAACATTTTCAATCACATAAAGCCTCCAATGTAGATCTCACATCTCATTTTCCCCTTTCCTTACCAAACTTTTAGTGATGATTATCTTAAAAAATGAATGTCAATAATGTTTAACTATTTGTAATGCAATTAAAAAATGAAATATGTTTGTATTATCGCCAAACATAGCCATTTCATTGAACTTTCGATAGTTGTTGACGAAAGAGATGTTGTCCAACAAGAAAAATATTGAATTTGTCAAATGCCAATATTCCGATAGATAGATAATTGACCTGGTGAAATATCAGATATCTGATGAAAATTCAATTGTCATCGCAAATCTAATTAGCAAAATTATTGTTGGATATTTGACTAACATATCATCAGATATCTAATAATAATTTTGTTTGTCGTATATCTGGCAAATGCCAGGGATTTAAGAAAGAAATGCATATTTGCAAGTAAAATGTAATAGTATGACCGAACTATCGAGGTACGACGTCGAATTTTGTGCCCATATGTATTAGTGGGGGTTAGGGGTTAAGGGTCACAAGGTAAGAGGATAAGGGGTTAGGGATTATAGGGTTCATGGATTTTAGGTTAGGGGTTAGTGGCTTAAGGTTTAATGGGTCAATGGGTTAATGGGTTATGAGTTATGAGTGTGTGCATTAAGGGATTAAACTTTGGGGGTTAAGGGGATAAGGAATTTAGTGGTTATGTGTTAAGGGATCATGGGGTTGTGATAATGGGGCCCTTAATCCGCTTATCACCAATATTGGGGGTTCCCTTGTCAATTTCTCTCGTTGCCTTCCCTCTAGGCTGCTTAGCCCATATGACATTAGGTCCTAAGCTACCTTCTCATTCTCTAATGCTAAGGTTATAGATATTTATAAACCATGCCTAGACAACCCCTTGTCCCATTTAATACAAGATGCCCCTCCCACCTTTTTGGTCATACCATTCAACTTCTCCTAATGTTATGAACCCTCGAGTTTGGTCCCAATGCCCTTACAACTACACCCTTGTCCTCCTTGGCTAAGGGATTAAATGAATTAGGGTTTATAGGTTGTGATAAGGGAGCCCCTAATCCCATTATCACAACTATTGGGGGTTCCCCAATCAACTTCATTGCATGATACAAAAGATAAATTGAGGGAAAAATACAAGGAACTTGGAAATTGAAAGCAATTGTTGAAGAATTAATGGAATGAAAAGATATCATGGAGGTGGGGAAATAAAATGGTGGAGTTAATCCAAAAATATCCAACAATGTAAGAATTACATGTGTAGACTATTTAATTTTTTTATACATATTTGACAATAAGGTTGAGTTTGATCTATGTGTTCTCCTCTTAATGTATCTTCTAGCCCCACATATGTTGAGAGTATTAGTGTAATTCTATTTAGAAGCAAGCCATTACTAAAGAATGAGGAGATATTATCAACAAATGCAAAAGGGAGATCCAATTGTAAGATGACCTTGACCAACTTTGTAGTGAAGGCACAAAAAAGGGGTCAAAAGTGGATAACCCTTGATATGGAAAGCTTGAAGATTGAACCATTAATGTAGTTGAGGATTGCTTGTGCCAATTTCGAATAGACTTGGAGCAAACTAAGGGATTTTGAATGTTGTGGAAAAAACCTTTGAGAAATGTTGTAGACTTGTATGGGATTGTTTCCCATACATTTGGTAAGAGAATGGACCAATGTTAAAGGACGATGACAACTAAAGGAACATCCTTATATCCTCTTTTATATTTTGAGTGTACATGAATTACATTTAGTTTGTGCATGGAGATGAACCTTACTTTATTCCTATGAACTTAGATGCATCTATGGACAGTAGAAGGCCATATTGTTTCCCTTTGAAAGTAAATACGTGGTGGATATTTGGGGTTAAATGTGGTTGTCCATAAAATGCAGATTATATTTGGGGACCTTGTGGCTCTTTTTCTTGGACCCTAATAGTGATTGGAGGTTATATTTGGAGCAATTAATGGACAAAAACCTAATATGATTAAGAATATTACTGTTGGAGCACCTATGGTTTGGGATAAAGGCTTAGGGGTTCTAGGAGTTAAGGGGTTTAGGAGTTTAGGAGTCAGGGGTTAAGGGTAAAGGGTAAAGTTTTAGGGCTTAAGGGGTTTAAGGGTTATGGGTTGAGATATAGGGGGTTTATGGGTTAGAGGTTAATGGATTAGTGGTTAAGGGCTTCAAGAGTTAAGGGTTAAGCACCAAGGGCTTAGGGGTCAGGGGATTTAGGGGTTAAGTGCTTAAGGGATATGGGATTTAAGTGTTAGCGGGTTAAGGGGATAGAGGTTAAGGGTTGAGGGGTTAAGGGTCAAGGTTTAAGAGGAAAGGGGTTTAGGGATTAGGGTGTTTAGGGATTTTAAGTTAGGGGTTAGGGGTTAAGGGGTTAGTGACTTATGTTTTAAGGGATCAAGGGATTAATGAGTTATGAGTTATGATTGTAGGGGTTAAGGGATTATGAATTTATGGTCAAGGGGATAAGGGATTTAGTGGTTATGGGTTAAGGGATTATGGTTGTGATAATGGGCCCCCTAATCCTCTATCACAACTATTGGTGGTTCCCCTATCAATTTCTCTCGTTGTCTTCCCTCTAGGCCCCCAAGCCTCTATGCCACGAGGTCCTAAGGTGCCTTATCATTCTTTAATGCTAGGATTATAGATCTTAGTAAACCATGTGACAAACTTTCACTTCTATCCATCCATGCTATGCTTATGTACCCTTACCCTGTTCAATATACCAAAATATCCCCCTCCCGCAAAATTCATGAGAATTGAACATTTGGAGATAGTCATTTAACAACCGCCTCTAAAAGTTTAATTCTAATAACTTTTGGGGGTGGGAGTTATCTAAAACTACCTCAAAAAGTTACATTGTCATGAATTTTAAGGGTGGTTTATGGATTCTAAGTTAGGGTTTAGGGGTTAAGGGGTTAGTGGCTTAGTGTAAATTAAGGGATAAAGGGGTTAATGGGTTATGAGTTATGAGTGTAGGGTTTAAGGGATTATGGCTTGGGGGTTAAGAGGATAGGGAATTTAGTGGTTATGGGTTAAGGGATTATGGGTTGTGATAATGGGGCCCCTAATCCCCTTATCACAACTATTCCCCCCCCTATCAATTTCTCTTGTTTCCTTCCCTCTAAACCCCATATCCCCTATTCCATGAGGTCTGAAGACCCCTTCTCATTCTCTAATGCTAGGATTATAGATCTCAGTAAACCATGCTTGAACCTATCACTTCTACTCATCCATGCTACCCTTATGTCCCCTTACCCCATTCAATACACCAAAAGACACCCCTCCCCCAAAATTCATGATAATTGAAGATTTGGAGGTGGTCATTTAACAACCACCTCTAAAAGTTTAATTTTAACTACTTTGTTTTGGGAGGATTGTCCAAATCTGCCTCCAGAAGTTACATTGTCATGACTTTTAAAAGGGGGTTGTTTCATAACCCCCCTTAAGTCACAAGATTTGAACTTTCATAGGTAGTTTGAGATACCCCCCCAAAAGAAACATCATGATAATTGAAATTTTAGAGGCGGTTGTGAAATGAATGCCTCCAAATGATCAATTCTCATGATATTTTTTTTGGAGGGGTGGTTTTAAAAACCACCTCCAAAAGTTAATTTCTCATGAATTTTAAGGGGTTTGTCAAAAAATTTCCAAGAAAAACGTATTTTGGGGCAGTCATTTAATACCCCCCTGTTGTGGAGGTAAATCCCCTCTGCGGACAGAGGCGATCCCTACTAGCCCAAATGGGGTCTAGCAACAATCAAACAACGCTAACACGCAGGTTCCTAATTGCAAATTAAAGACCGATGATGAAGGCCTACCTGGATTCCAATGCTAGTACTTGTAGAAGAGTCGTCGCTCCCGTTCTTTCGCTCCGGCTGGTCACAATTCCCACGATCCTCGTGAACGGATACCCGCACATGCAAAGAACAACACAAATACAAGCATAAAATCCAATGATGCAACTATATATCAGTTAGAAAGGTTATAACTCAATCATCATTATAAATACAATAAGAGTGGAACCATAATGATTGTCGTCTAGTATTATTGATAAACAAAGAAGAATACAACCATAGTTTTGACGTCAAATCCTCCTTTGGCTGGGTGATCAGTAGCACATGCCTTGCAAAGCTTGTTGGGAATGGGGAACAAGCCTCTCTCTCCTTGGTTACTTGGATAAGAATCTCCTCACTTAAGATTTAGCCTCATGGGAATGAATAAGGCTTCTTGTAGCATGAACTTAGCAATTCTCAGACTTTGAGACTTAGAATTTGGAACTTGGAGACTAACTTGTCAAAAGCAAAAGGACAAGCTTTTATAGATAAAGGAGAAGCAATTAGAGTCATCCACAAGATTCATGGGATTGGCTTTATCACTAAGAATCTTCCACGAGAGGTGGAGAACTACTTCCCTTCTATGGAGATTTGAAGCCAAACTGAACTAACTCAATATGGAATCAATTCATGAATAAGTTAGGAAGAACCTTCGTAAGTTTGTTTGTTAAAAACTTTACCAAAATGGGTTGGCGCGAGTGTGACTCTGAGAGAGAGTGCCAGCTGGCGCGCACTCTTTGAAGGATTTCCCCCATTGGCGCGAGTGATACACAGTGGAACCGCGCTAATGGAAAAAGGGCTATTTTTATGGGTATTTTGTAGAAGGTGTCTTCAAGGCATATGAAGTACATACTCACGGGGATACAATGCAAGTGTTTTCAGGTTATGTCACTTCTCAGAGGTCCCGGAATAAGTCCTCCAATGTGCGGGAGAAGGGGTAACAGGGACTGTGACAAATTACTGTGTAACAGATGCCCCCTAAAGCATGAAGCCCGAGAGAGAGAGACGTGAAATGCTTTACAAGAACATGGCCAACTGAAAACACTGCCACCGGAGAACCTACATGAAGAAGTACAACTGATATCTCAATTACATGATGTATGTGGTATGGGCACATCCATCCATAGCAGAGTACATAAAATCTGGATCCAAGGTATGGGCGCAGCCATCCAGTAAGGATCGATAAGTAGACTCAAGCATGGTCGCAACCATCCAGTGAATGAGTCATGTAATGGTCATAATAATCCACAAAATCGCAACCTGGACTTCAACAGAAAAAATCCAGGGTCTTGCGCTCCATCTCGACCCGAACAAAATACAAGTTCAAGCATGCGAATATAGGAGTCGAAGTCGAACATGCAGGAACATCGTCTAATTACCATTCAATGATGAAAACTATTAACAGACACGAGAGGTACCACCAATAATGACAATGGTCCTCAAGGTACTATAGGTACGATCTACGGCATGCGAATCAGTGAGCCTGCGTTGAACACCCGTAGAATCATTTGATCGGAGGCCAATGATAAAAACCTTGCGTCGAACACGAAGAACCTGCCATTGAGGCATGTAGGCTCCAAGGCACCTGAAGGGAGTCTCTGAGTCAACTTCCTAGATAACGAGTTGAAGTCGACAGGAAGTGACCTTGATCGAAGGTGGGCCATAATGTTTCCCACATCATCGGCATGAGACAGAGAAGGATAAGATATTTTGTGTGAGGTATCAGAGGGAGGTTGAGTATTTTGCAGAGGTCAACTTCTCTTGAACATATGGGTAGCATGACAGTGGATTTGGCAGTATTTGACATCAAATGATCAGGGGTCATGGTGACAGGGTAAGGTGATAGGGTCATGAGCAGATAAGAGGTCGAACAGGATAACCCAAACCCACGGAGGCAAGTGTAAAAACAAGATGAGATGTCCCCACCCAGACACGAATGCAAACAAGTGCCATGTTCAAGAGCAACATACTGCCGACACGACAATAACTGTGGTTCCATTTTCCCCAACATTTCTGGTGACTACCCCGGTTATTTTTTGAAGACAAGCTTGACGGGGATAGAATATGCTTGAAAGGCGTCATCTCGATGGAATCCGATGTCATTAAGTTTTAACGAGTCTGACAAAGGAAGGACTCGGTGTCTTTTCATGTTAAGAGAGTTTGAAAAGACAGCGGAAAAGAAAACTCCAAGGGTGTCCTTTTTCGTAAAGTTGTATCTCTTGAGCCCGAAAAAGAATAAAACAATGCTCTAAAGAACCGCCCGATCATTACGACCGAGGAGTACTTTTCATGAGTATTGATGTCGATCTGAAAAAGTAAAAAAGTGATTGAAACCACGTTTCTTCGTAACCGTTAACGAACCTGAAACGACAAGGGTCCGACGATCATTTTGTCTTTACACGGTCGGAAAAGGGTTTAAAGACGACCACCTCTCATTTACATTTAACGAGTCGAGAGGAATAACTTGGTGTTCTTTTCACGTTTAGAGAGTCAGAAAAGAGCAAAAAGGTGACTCCAAAGTGACTTTTTGTGTATTTACCGAGTCCGAAAAAAGTATAAAATACAACTCGTTTCGTCGCCTAAGCCGCACAAACACCTGTCGCTGCACAAAAAACTAGTGTAAAATCCATTTTCGACACAAATATACATTAAAATATTCATAAAATGAATTTTAAAACCTATTGAGGGTCAAAAAGCTATAAAATAGGTGAAAATGGTAAAAAACAAGAATTACTTTTCACTTTTACCTCATTGAGAGTGACATTAGTGCTTTTGGTGTGCGATCTTTAGGCATCGATTGCGACAAATCCAGGTGACCATTTGGAGCGCCGTCAATGCCAGGTAAGAGGTCTCTTCCCCTACTCCATTTTTGTCCGTTTTAAATTTGTTTTAAATTATTTTATCATCCTCTATGGACGGGATTGTAAAAATAAGGGTTGTGCCCATTGGCGTGGGTTTCGCGCACGGACCCGCGCCAATGGGGCAATTTTCACCAAAGGCTCATGCCCATGGGCGCGACTGTTTTAGAAAAAATCGCGCCAACAGCCGTGCAGACCTTTTCTTCAAAATTTAACAAGTCTAAAGGCATTTTACTGCATTTTTAAATTTCTCAAAGATCTAATTTAATGTTTTGACCTTGTGATTGCAGGAAAATATGCAAAAAATGGTAGTCGTATGGAAAGAAAGAGAACACAACCAAGTAGAAACATTGTCTTTAGCAGATGAGGACTACATGGAAGCTCTTCGAGCTTATAGGCTCAAGAAAGGCTTCCTGCTGTCTTATCTATGAGCTCAGCCAAAGCTCCTGCAATATTTGATCAACTTATGGGATGTACAAGATCAAGTGTTCCGCATATGAGAGCAAGTACTAGAATTAGACGTATCTGAGATCTATTTCCTCACTGGACTGTCACGTAGAGGGTTGGTGCCTCGATTGACTGGTAGCAGGCCATCCAGGGAGAAGATGGAGGAGGTGAAGGCTCGAGTTTGCCCAGGGGCAAGATATGGTTCTGGCAACTTGAAAGTGGATATCCCCACTGTTCAAGACCTAACGCTCAGAGCACTATTATTCACCATCACATGATCTACGAGGGCACAGGCACCCCATGAAGCCACGAAGAATCACCTGATACTAGCGACAGAGTATCTTAACTCGACGGTCTTCAATTGGGCGTCAACAGTGACGACCAATATGAAGAGGCAGCTAATGAAGGCCAAGTGCAGTAAGCTGCAACAGTTCAAGTACAGCTCCATCTTGGTGATGTTCTTCTTGGAACATGTACCACGCTTCCAAGGCCAATGGGCCTTTGTTCCTGATCCGGCACGTCGAGAGCCGAGGATGGCTCGTTGGGCGGCACTGATGCTGAGAGGAGGGGGCAGTCAGCAGATGTCATTCAGACCTGAGTTTTTTGGGTGGCTTCGCTGCCAACTGATTGTGGTGGAGGATTGGCCGTAAACGGGGACAAACTTCACCGGAGACCCTAACCTCCCTCTGCCAGAGGGAGAGGACTGGGACGAGGAGATAGGTATGACCTCATTTTTTATTTTGTATTTTTATGATTTTTTTTTTGTTAATACATGCTTGTTCCAATAACATTTATATGCATATGCAGATGTTGGCCCCGAGCATCCAGCTGGCATGTCTCCCATTGCGAGGAGACACCAGGCTGCAGTAGCGGATCCTCAGGAGGAGGGTGGTGATAGAGCAGAGCTCATTCAGAACCTCGAGGCTATGACTCGAGGGATTCCAGATTACGCTCAGCTAGCGGATGTCCCACTAGCATACCAGAGGCACACGGTCGGGGTGCCGACTCGCATCCACCGACTCTTGAGACGTTTAGTGCGAGCCGTGACGTGCTACCATGAGCACCACCAGGACTAGATATCTAGGCTTTCTTTTCTATGCATATTTTTTGAGAGACATGTTGTCTTCGGATGTACTAAGAAAAACATGTATTATTTTTTGATGATGCATGTGGTGCAAACATTTGGACACACACACACACACACACACACACAGATATATATATATCTATATATATAATATATATATATATAATATATATATAATATATATACATATGTTTTATGGTTTATTGTGTTTTATGCTTCTTATGCTATTTTAAATCACATGTTATGAAAATGTCTGTCCAATACATAATTAGCTAATGCATCAGTTAACGTATTAAATCGTCTTGGAATATGTTGATAAGTAATGAAATCAAAATCCCTTTCTAACAACTTAACACATAAATACAACCTTAAAATCGTATGGTCTCTGACGGAATAACGCCCATTGAGCTGGTGGACGACAAGCTGAGAGTCCAAGTTCACAAATAATGTTCGAATACCGAGGTTAATCGCCTCAGCAAGTAACTCAATCACAGCACTATACTCAACAACATTGTTCGTGGTACAACCTAGACAAACCCCTTGAAGGTCTACTAACTCACCATGAGGATCGTAGATCAACCATGCCACAGAGGACAAGTTGCATGTACTACGGGAGGCACCATCAACGAAACCAACGTAAGGCGATCCAAACATCTGTCCAAGAAGCAAAAAGGACACAATAAGTGGAAATCATGCTGACACACCAAGACAAAAACATGAAAACATGCACACACAACACACTTGCTGAAAGCACACGTATGTACAAAAATAAAGTGCACGCATGATACTTGATCAAGTCAAGCCCATTTCGCGACTTACCCTATTGCACTGTTGTGTGACCGTCCTAATAGTGTAGGCATCGTCTCGGCCCGTTTTGTAAAATGATCAACAGCACTGATGATCTGCCCCTGTCCCCCAGCCGAGCGAGGGTTACAAGCTAGAGAATCAATGCCCCCTTTTACAGAGGGGCCGAGGGTAGCGACAGTGTGCAATGGGGAACTAGAACGAGTAGAAATCAAATCGAGAGAAGCAAGGTTCAAAGGTGGGAGTGAAAAGACACCCATGAGGGTAGGGTCTTTAAATAGCCCAGCTCCCACACTCTCTAAGGGAATCGAGGTATGCTTCACAAAAGGCACATTGCCTTCGAAAGAAGCGAAGAAGGAGAGATGGTCTACCCTAACAATTTTCCCTTGATGAGGGAAACGAGTGATAGGAAAGAAGGATGAAGCCACGACATGCATGGCATATGTCCAGCTCCGACCCAAAAGGAGGTTGTAAGTAAGATTAGCATCGACAACTTCAACTTCCACTTCAACGGTCTTCCCTTCCAAATTAATCGGCAATCGTTGGAGGATACCGTAAGGTCAGGATTCTCTCCCATCAAAGGCTTCCAACGTCGTTGGAGACTGACTCAAAGTCAGAGACCCAATAGCCTTCTAACAAGGAGCAGACATAATGCAAGTTGATGCGCCTTCATCAATAAATTTACGATGAATCGTTTTTGAATTGATGATGACCTGAATGAGGAAGGCAATCTGGTGAGGCAGTCTTGGTACATGGCTCTCGAGATCAAAGGTGATCAAATCCGAGTCAGCCAGGTCGATGCCACTGATGGTCGATAGCAGGGACTTCCTCTCGGGGGGCAGCTTTGGAGAACTTCTAAAGTGGACATAGCTGACGGAGCCTGAGCTAAGTCCTCAATGATGCTGTAGTGATGGGCAACACGAGCATTAGGGTTGTAAGATGATCTCTGGAGTACACCTTTAGGAGGGGGTCGAAGAGGCATCTCAGTGCTAGGTCTCTCGATATGGAGCGAACCAGAACTGGACGGAGGAGTGCTTGAGGGGACCTTAGGCTCCTTCCCGGTAGATGATGGATATTCCTTTGCTCGAGTCATAATATGAACGGGAATTGTTCCAGCCATGAACACTTGCGAACCAAAGGGAGACGAAAACGAGGATGGGTCAGCCACCATTTGCGTTTGTTGTGAGGGGAAAGGTTCTTTCAGAACCGCAGGAATACCAGGAGCGTCTTTCAATAAACGACTAACTCCGGACCACCTTGGGTAGTCTTTGGTATAGTGATCCTCGTCACAGATAAGACAAGGATACTTCGGTTTACGTTTGGCTCCTTCCTCGGGTGGACGTTTAGGGGAGTCCTGTCTTTCCTTTCGAGGCTTTATCTGCTATTGTGGACTGGACGGCGTTGACCTCGGAAGTATTTATGGAATTAGACACACCCTGAGAAGTGTTTTCATTTGAAGTATTCGATTTTTGCTTCCCAGGGTTCGTGGATGATTTCTTCGAAGACGGATTTATAAAGCCAATAACACCGTCAACAGATGGCTTTGGCAGAGCTTTGGATGTTCCAGGTCTCGGGGTGTTGGGCAAATACTCATATAATGTACCTGACTGAGAATAAACTAAGTCGAGGTACTGACCACGTGCAATAGCCTGCTCTTCAGTTACACAAGCTCCCATAGAAATATCTCGCGCGATTTTAGGGACAAAGGAGGTTGTAAACCAATCGGTTAGGAGCCGATCAGGAATCCAGAACTTGATCAACCGACGACGCCGTCTCCATTCATGTATATGATCGGATATGTGTGTGGCCGTGTCCTGTTTGAGAGATGTGAGGAGATGTGTTCCCATCTCATACCGAATGGGCAACTGAAAATGCGTTAGAAATGCCATTGCGAACGAGTTGAAATCTTGAAAGGATCCGTGAGTCAACTCAATGTGCCACTTAGCAGCCGAGCCAGTGAGAGTCCTTTGGAACAGGCGGAGCCAGATTGAATCGTCAAGCCATGAATTTGATGAACACCAAAGGTGGTAAGTCATAATGTGGGTTTGAGGATGTTCTCCAGCTTTTCCATTGAAGTTGGGACAATCGCCGGATATCTTGGCTGAAACCAGTGGCCATAATGGATTATGAAGGATAGGATCATTAGTCAATTTGGATACATCAGGCAATTCCAATGTTGCTAAGAAGGGTAACTAAGGATTGAAGGACATCTGTGGCTGTGGATACGAGGTAGTACCAGAGTTCCAACCAGTTGCTAGTTTTCCCCATTGATTTTGTCCGGACGGACCAGCCCATAAGGGTTCTGTCCATAAGGATTCTATCCGTAAGGGGTTATAGCCATAACTGGATGGTTGAACCTAGATCTGCCCCCCAGCACCCCATTGATTACCAACCTAACCTGCAGGAGCAACATACTGTTGCTGGTAATTCTGATAAGGAGCGACCTGCATTTGTTGATAATTTTGGTACGGAGCAAACTGAGCTTGCCCCTGGGGTTGTTGGTAACCATACGGTTGTTGGGCTCCATACTTAGCCTAGGGACCAGGCTGCACTTGGTAAGAAGGTTGGGATTGAAACCCACCTTGCATCTAAAGACCAGTTTGAGTCTGGGGCCCAGCCTGGGGCTGAAAACTGGGTTGAGCTTGAGAAGCAATCACCATCTGCATGCCCGGTTGAGCAAGCCCAGAGAGATGACCTTGAGAGGATGGAGATTGGGCCACCTGGCTGGAAGGTTGCCCAAGTTGAGTTGGGTACGGACCCACTTGCCCAGAAGGTTGAGCTTGCTGGGTGTTAGGTTGTCCTTGTACAACCGAGGGTTGTCCTTGCAGAACAGATGGCTGAGCGGACTAAACGATTGGTTGACCTTGGGGTTGACCAACCTGTCCAGATGGTTGACTAGACTGAGCAGTGGGTTGGCCTTGCTGCACGTAAGGCTGACCACCCTGCCCAGAAGGGTACCCTTGCTAGATTCCAGGTTGTCCTTGTTGCACGTAAGGTTGTCCTGGATTCCCATAGGGTTGAACGGAAGGGTATCCCTGCTGGACTCCAGGTTGTCCTTGTTGGATATAAGGTTGTCCTGGATTTCCAGAGGGTTGTGCAAGATAAGTGAAAGATGGACCAGCATAGGCCAAAGGTTGTCCCCAGAAGGGTTGTCCTTGTGGGCCCCCAAGCTGCCCTAGATAGGTTTGGCCGTAATACTACTGCCCATAAGAAGGCTGAGTGTAAGACGGCTGACCTTGATACGATGGTCCTTGGTAAGGCTGTCCTTGATCCGAACGAAGTGCCTGGCCACCACCATAACCAGTGGTACCCAAAGCGACGCTTAACGAGACTGAGATCTCAACTGCACGCTGAGATGGCAAGGACATATACAAATGATGCCCTATGGGGTCATAATAATGAGTTGGACCTTGCGCGCCCGGATTCTAGACGACGTGAAAATACTGATTATATGCCTCCCCTACTGGAATGGCACCAAAAGAAGGTGGGGCACTAAGTGCAAGATGGACAACTCTGGGTGTATGTGCCGACTGGCCACTATGTACTGAACCGTGGGATAGACCAGCAACAGTAGTTACAATTGAAGACGTCGTAACGGTACTAACAACTGGTGTTGAAGACGCTACACAAACAGTCAGAATAGTCAGGAATGAAGTGACAACTATATTGTGAACTTGTGAAACAAAAGATCCTGTAGTGGGAGTGAGGTTGTGATCCCACATGGTACCTGAAGAGGAGTTCCTAGAACCCATAACATCCCTCAAAGCCTTATAGCGTAAGGGTACTGTGACACCGAGAGGGGTAACAGTGAAGGCCGGAGTTATGACCGGGGATGTGGTCGGGATAGGAGTTTTGATACTTGACAAAATAGGTGTCTCACTCGTTATAGGAGATGTGTCATCCATGTCAGAGGAAGACATCCGGAGCAAACACCAGTAGAAGTAGAAGGAAAATGCTCTTCGTAAGGCTCCCAAACAGGGTTCCAAAATAGATTGTGAAGATCATCTTCTGGAGCGCGAGAGTTCAATGGTTGGACACTTGGAATAACAGGAAAAGTGTCACCGCAAACTGGTGTCTCAGGAGTAGCAGAAGAAGGAGACCCTTTGTCACTAGGGACGGGAGACGAGATTGATGGATCCGCCAGGATGATTCGATTCAAAAACTCCTAGACAAACTAATGAGAAAATACCCTACTCAAACTAACGCAAATAAGATCTAACAGGGTAAGTGTGAATGTGGCCGAATAAATTTTAAGACACAAGGACATAACTTTACCTTTTCATCTTTAAAGAGTCGAGAAAAGGACAAAAAGATGACTCTAGTCGCCTTCGAATGTTTAGTGAGCCTGAAGTGACAAATGCTCAGGTGAGCCTTTTCTTTTAGGTAGTCCAAAAAGGATCAAAAAGTGACTACTCTAGAGAACTAGGCAAAAGGTTTACCAGACAATCCATAAAATTGCATATACACCTTGGCAATCGTATGAAAACCAAGGACTTTCCGTACAGCAGTCAATCTTCCTGAATGTTGTGTTCAGTGCGTTACGGGTCGTAAGGCACTAGACACGGCTTCCTGTGGATAAAGGATGATAACCTAGTGGGGTCTCCCCATGTACTCGACGGTAAGTGGGAGCACAAGTCCGTACTAGACCACAGTTGAGTCAAAAAAGGAGGAATCACCCAACCTTGAGTGGAAACAAAAGTGACTAGGTTTAACGACGTCAGAGCACATCTCTAGCCTAGACCTCTACAAACTGAGCATTATGTTCCAATGTGTTGTTAGATTCATTCAGTTTATTTTAAAAGTTGATCTTGCATTAGGTTTCAGTTTTCAAGCCTTACCGTATGTAATCTCTCAAAATTCCCTAAATGCAAACTATATGCCAAAATATGTCATTTCATTCGATGAATGCTAGTTACGAGAGGGTTTAAGAGCTTTCACGCAAATGAAGTGATCACAAAAAAACAAAGAATTTCCCTAATGCAGCTAATGCAAATTAACAAACTTTTCTTTAAGATCACTAATCGCTAATCGAAATGAAAAGTTCTAATTCTCATTAACTAATACAAAGAAAAAGAGATTTTTTCTTTTTGTTGATGGAAAAATGCACTAAACAAATTTGAGAAATGACAACAAACAAATTCTATTCAATAAAAACACATTCAGTTCCTTAAATCACAAATCAAAACTCCAAAGGAAAAGAAAGATCCCAAAAACACCAATGAGCCGTGTAATCTAGGCTCAAAGTGAGACGAAGCGGAATTCAAGTGAAGACAAAGTAAGTCACCCAAATAACGCAACAAAAACGATTTACAACCACCAAACAAGTGCAAGGGAGCAAACAAAGAGTCGATTGGACCACTAGAAGATCAAAACACCTGAGGAAGGCTCAACACACAAGGCCACTAGATGCCCTAGGGCTAGAAATGTGAAATCAATGGCAAAAAGCAAACACCCAAAGGGTAATGATCCAAGCCAGTCCAATCACACTCCAACACACTCAAGTAGTCTAAAAAAGGTACCCAAAACAAAAACGAAGCTCAGAGGGCTCTCAGCCAAGCAAACTTCAAAAGTTCCCAGGCCTAGCGCGACTGTCAAGCTGCAACTAGCGCCTTTCAGGGATTGGCGCGGGTTGTCAATGTACAACTTGCACCAATCGGCATGACTGTAATGCTATAAATAAGCGCCAGCCGAGTTTTCTATGGAAAAATAAAAAACAAAAGAGCCAAAGCTAAGTCAATAGTACCTAGGCACACCAAGGGGCAAAAAGCAACACAGGAACTTAACCCAGAAAGCTAATCAAGCAGGAGAAACCAAGAAACAAGGCAAGTTCCAAGTCGTTCAGTTCGTAAACCAAACCAGAGATGGACTGTACTTCTGGCTGTACTTCAGGCTCCGTCTAAGGTTTACAAATCAAACAACAAGACAAAACAAACAACAAGGCAAAAAGCCAACTCCCCAGTGGAGTCGCCAAATTGTTGTGGACGCAAATCCCCTCTGCGGACAGAGGCGATCCCTACTAGCCCAAATGGAGTCTAGCAACAATCAAACAATGCTAACACGCAGGTTCCTAATTGCAAATAAAAGACCAATGATGAGGGCCTACCTAGATTCCAACGCTAGTACTTGTAGAAGAGTCGTTGTTCCCGTTCCTTTGCTGCGGCTGGTCACCATCCCCACGATCCTCGTGAACGGACACCTGCACATGCAAATAACAACACAAATACAAGCATAAAATCCAATAGATGCAACTATATATCAATCAGAAAGGATATAACTCAAACATCATTACAAAGACAATAAGAGTGGAACCATAATGATAGTCGTCTATTATTATTGATAAACAAAGAAGAATACAACCATAGTTCTGACGTCAAATGCTCCTTTGGCTGGGTGATCAGCAGCACATGCCTTGCAAAGCTTGTTGGGAATGGGGAACAAGCCTCTCTCTCCTTGGTTACTTGGATAAGAATCTCCTCACTTAAGATTTAGCCTCATGGGAATGAATAAGGCTTCTTGTAGCATGAACTTAGCAATTCTCAGACTTTGAGACTTAGAATTTGGAACTTGGAGACTAACTTGTGAAAGGCAAAAGGACAAGCTTTTATAGATAGAGGAGAAGGAGTTAGGGTCATCCACAAGATTCATGGGATTGGCTTTATCAGTGAGAAGCTTCCATGAGAGGTGGAGAACTACTTCCCTTCTATGGAGATTCAAAGCCAAACTGAACTAACTCAAGATGGAATCAATTCATGAATAGGTTAGGAAGAACCTTCGTAAGTTTGTTTATTAAAAAATTTACCCAACTGGGTTGGTGCGAGTGCGACTCTGAGACAGAGCGCCAGCTGGCGCGCCCTCTTTGGAGGATTTCCCACATTGGCGCGAGTGATACACAGTGGAACCATGCCAATGGAAAAATGGCTATTTTTATGGGTATTTTGCAGAAGGTGTCTTCAAGGCATATGAAGTACATACTCAAGGGGATACAATGCAAGTGTTTTCAGGTTATGTCACTTCTCAGAGGTCCCAGAATAAGTCCTCCAATGTGTGGCAAAAGGGGTAACAGGGACGGTGACAAATTACTGTGTAACAGGAGGTAAGGGAGGGGTAAGATTGGCTGAAAGGATTGGAATCCAGTTTTCGCTTATGGTCCATCCGTCGTCTCTCTTAAGGTTATTAGGGTGTTTCTTGATTTCTATGGCTTCTCTAAATTTCCTTGTAAAGTAGTGATCACTTTTGGCTAGAATGCGTGTATCTTTTATACAAATTTGGTATTTTTATTGGAATGTTCAGCTAAAGCAG
Organism: Pinus taeda; assembly: GCA_000404065.3. Classification (NCBI taxonomy): domain Eukaryota; kingdom Viridiplantae; phylum Streptophyta; class Pinopsida; order Pinales; family Pinaceae; genus Pinus; species Pinus taeda. Next base: position 140,225 of record APFE030269765.1, read on the forward strand.
ATGATTTAGATCAATTGTCTTTAATGTCATCTGTGTGTTCCTGGATTCTTGTGTTCAAGGATATCCTAGTCTTGCCTATATAGGTCTTGCCACATGAGCAAGGAATTAGGTAGACACCCTTATGACATTTTGGATCAATTTTCTCTTTAATTGGTTTAAGGCAGCTACGGATAATGTTTAAAGGTTTGAAGGTGGTTAGAATTCCATTCTTTTTCAGGATGCGGGAGATTTTATCCGTAGTTCCCAGAATGTAAGGTAGGTTAACTTTTCCTATACTATTATCAAATTGTTTATTCTTCCTAGGTTGGGTGTTTGGTTTATTTATGGCTTTGATGGCTTGATGTTTGTTGTATCCTTTTTTTGGAAAACATTGATGAGGGGTTCTTTTTATTTTTTTAGGTGTTCCTTGTTAGAGATTTTGAAGGCTCTTGTTGCTAATGTGTTGAGGACTTCTAGTTTGTGGGGTTGGGTGATGATGTGAGGAGGCATGTAAATATTGTTCCGTGTGAGTCTTTTTTCTATATACTTGGTGAGATATGGAGCCATCATCCTTCCTAGCGATAAGGATATCAAGGAAGGGGAGGCTCTTATTAACCTCGACTTCCATAGTAAATTTTATGGAAGGGGATAAGCTATTTAGGTGATGTTTGAAGGTTTCTAGGGCTTTTCTTCCATGAGGCCATATGATGAAAGTGTCATCTACATACCTCTTCCACAATTTAGGTTTCAGGGGTGAGGTCATGAGGGCTTTGTTTTCAAAGTATTCCATGAATAAGTTAGCAATAATGGGAGACAATGGCAATCCCATGGCGACTCCGCATGTTTGTTCGTAAACCTCCTCCATGAAGTTAAAAAAGGTGGATCTTACGCAAATTTCTATGAGATTTATAGTGTCAAGATCTGTTAGTTTAGAGATGACCTCCATGGCATCTTTGATAGGTATATTGGTGTATAGTGAGGTGACATCAAAACTAACCAAAATGTCATCTTGGTCCAGCTTGATGTTCTTAATTTCTTTAATGAATTGTGTTGAGTCTTTGACAAAGGAGTCTGTGTTTCCCACTAGAGGTTTTAGTTTCTTGGCCAGGTGTTTTACTAGGTGGTATGTAGGACCATTAGTGGTGTTTACTATAGGTCTGAGGGGGATGCCTTCTTTGTGAATTTTTGGAGCTCCATAGTTTCTAGGTGTGTAAGGATTGTTTATTTAATTGGTTTAAGGTAGCTACAAATAGTGTTTAAAGGTTTGAAGGTGGTTAGAATTCCATCCCTTTTGAGGATGCCGAAGATTTTATCCATAGTTCCCAGAATGTAAGGTAGGTTAACTTTTCTCATACTATTATCAAATTCTTTATTCTTCCTAGGTTGAGTGTTTGCTTTATTTATGGTTTTGATGGCTTGATGTTTGTTGTATCCATTTTTTTGGAAAACATTGATGAGGTGTTCTTTTTCTTTTTTTAGGTGTTCCTTGTCAAAGATTCTGAAGGCTCTTGTTGTTAATGTGTTGAGGACACCTAGTTTGTGGGTTGGGTGATGATGTGAGGAGGCATGTAAATATTGTTCCGTGTGAGTCTTTTTTCTATATACTTGGTGAGATATGGTTCCATCATCCTTCCTAGTGATAAGGATATCAAGGAAGGGAAGGCTCTTATTAACCTCGACTTCCATAGTAAATTTTATGGAAGGGGTTAAGCTATTCAGGTGATGTTTGAAGGTTTCTAGGGGCTTCTCTTCCATGAGGCATATGATGAAAGTGTCATCTACATATCTTTTCTACAATTTAGGTTTCAGGGGTGAGGTCATGAGGGCTTTGTTTTCAAAGTCTTCCATGAATAAGTTATCAATAATGGGAGACAATGGCGACCCCATGGCAACTCCGCATGTTTGTTCGTAAACCTCCTCCATGAAGCTGAAAAAGGTCGATCTTAGGCAAATTTCTATGAGATTTGTAGTGTCAATATCTGTTAGTTTAGAGACGACCTCCATGGAATCATTGATAGCTATATTGGTGTATAGTGAGGTGACATCAAAAGTAACCAAAATGTAATATTGGTCCAGCTTGATGTTCTTAATTTCTTCAATGAATTATGTTGAGTCTTTGACAAAGGAGTCTATGTTTCCCACTAGAGGTTTTAGTCTTTTGGCTAGGTGTTTTGCTAGGTGGTATGTAGGACCATTAATGGTGTCTTCTATAGGTTTGAGGGGGATGCCTTCTTTGAGAATTTTTGGAGCTCCATAGACTCTAGGTGTGTAAGGATTGTTTATTAATTGGTTTAATGTAGCAACAAATAGTGTTTAAAGGTTTGAAGGTGGCTAGAATTCCATCCTTTTTTAGGATGTGGGAGATTTTATTCGTAGTTCCCAGAATGTAAGGTAGGTTAACTTTTCCTATACTATTATCAAATTCTTTATTCTTTCTAGGTTGAGTGTTTGCTTTATTTATGGCTTTGATGGCTTGATGTTTTTTGTATCCATTTTTTTGGAAAACATTGATGAGGTGTTCTTTTTCTTTTTTTAGGTGTTCCTTGTCCGAGATTCTGAAGGCTCTTGTTGCTAATGTGTTGAGGGATCCTAGTTTATGGGTTGGGTGATAATGTGAGGAGGCATGTAAATATTGTTCCGTGTGAGTCTTTTTTCTATATACTTGGTGAGATATGGAACCATCATCCTTCCTAGTGATAAGGATATCAAGGAAGGGGAGGGTCTTATTAACCTCGACTTCCATAGTGAATGCTATGGAAGGGGATAAGCTATTTAGGTGATGTTTGAAGGTTTCTAGGGCTTCTCTTCCATGAGGCCATATGATGAAAGTGTCATCTACATATCTTTTCCACAATTTAGGTTTCAGGGGTGAGGTCATGAGGGCTTGATTTTCAAAGTCTTCCATGAATAAGTTAGCAATAATGGGAGACAATGGTGATCCCATGGTGACTCCGGATGCTTGTTCATAAACCTCATCGATGAAGCTGACAAAGGTGGATCTTAGGCAAATTTCTATGAGATTTGTAGTGTCAGGATCTGTTAGTTTAGAGACGATCTCCATGGCATCAATGATAGGTATATTGGTGTATAGTGAGGTGACATCAAAACTAACCAAAATGTTATCTTGGTCTAGCTTGATGTTCTTAATTTCTTCAATGAATTGTGTTGAGTCTTTGACAAAGGAGTTCGTGTTTCCCACTAGAGGTTTCAGTTTTTTGGCTAGGTGTTTTGATAGGTGGTATGTAGGACCATTAATGGTGTTTACTATAGGTCTGAGGGGGATGCCTTTATTGTGAATTTTTGGAGCTCCATAGATTCTAGGTGTGTAAGGATTGTTTATTAATTGCTTTAAGGTAGCTACGGAGAGTGTTTAAAGGTTTGAAGGTGGTTAGAATTCGATTCTTTTTCAGGATGTGGGATATTTTATTTGTAGTTCCTAGAATGTAAGGTAGGTTAACTTTTCTTGTACTATTATCAAATTCTTTATTCTTCCTAGGTTGAGTGTTTGCTTTATTTATGGCTTTTATGGCTTGATGTTTGTTGTATCCATTTTTTTGGAAAACATTGATGAGGGGTTCTTTTTCTTTTTTTAGGTGTTCCTTGTCAGAGATTCTGAAGGCTCTTGTTGCTAATGTGTTGAGGACTCCTAGTTTGTGGGTTGGGTGATGATGTGAGGAGGAATGTAAATATTGTTCCGTGTGAGTTTTTTTTCTATATACGTGGTGAGATATGGAGCCATCATCCTTCCTAGTGATAAGGATATCAAGTAAGGGGAGGCTCTTATTAACCTCGACTTCCATAGTGAATTTTATGGAAGGGTATAAGCTTTTTAGGTGATGTTTGAAGGTTTCTAGGGCTTCTCTTCCATGAGGCCATATGATGAAAGTGTCATCTACATATCTTTTCCACAATTTAGGTTTCAGGGGTGAGGTCATGAGGGCTTGGTTTTCAAAGTCTTCCATGAATAAGTTAGCAATAATGGGAGACAATGGTGATCCCATGGCGACTCCGCATGTTGTTTGTAAACCTCCTCCATGATGCTGAAAAAGGTGGATCTTAGGAAAGTTTCTATGAGATTTTTAGTGTCAGGATCTGTTAGTTTAGAGACAACCTCCATGGCATCATTGATAGGTATATTGGTGTATATTGAGGTGACATCAAAACTAACCAAAATGACATCTTAGTCCAGCTTGATGTTCTTAATTTCTTCAATGAATTGTGTTGAGTCTTTGACAAAGGAGTCTGTGTTTCCCACTAGAGGTTTCAGTTTTTTGGCCAGGTGTTTTGCTAGGTGGTATGTAGGACCATTAATGGTGTTTACTATAGGTCTAAGGGGGATGCCTTCTTTGTGAATTTTTGGAGATCCATAGATTCTAGGTGTGTAAGGATTGTTAATTAATTGGTTTAGGGCATCTACGAATAGTGTTTAAAGGTTTGAAGGTGGTTAGAATTCCATTCTTTTTCAGGATGCGAGAGATTTTATCCATAGTTCCCAAAATGTAAGGTAGGTTAACTTTTCCTATACTATTATCAAATTCTTTATTCTTCCTAGGTTGAGTGTTTGCATTATTTATGGCTTTGATGGCTTAATGTTTGTTGTATCCATTTTTTTGGAAAACATTGATGAGGGGTTCTTTCTCCTTTTTTAGGTGTTCCTTGTCAGAAATTCTAAAGGCTCTTGTTGCTAATGTGTTGAAGACTCCTAGTTTTGTGGGTTGGATGATGATGTGAGAGGCATGTAAATATTGTTCCGTGTGAGTCTTTTTTCTATATACTTGGTGAGATATGGAGCCATTATCCTTCCTAGTGATAAGGATATCAAGGAAGGGGAGGCTCTTATTAACCTCGACTTCCATAGTGAATTTTATGGAAGGGTATAAGATTTTTAGGTGATGTTTGAAGGTTTCTAGGGCTTCTCTTCCATGAGGCCATGTGATGAAAGTTTTATCTACATATATTTTCCACAATTTAGGTTTCAGGGGTGAGGTCATGAGGGCTTTATTTTCAAAGTCTTCCATGAATAAGTTAGCAATAATGGGAGACAATGGTGATCCCATGGTGACTCTGCATGTTTGTTCGTAAACCTCCTCCATGAAGCTGAAAGAGGTGAATCTTAGGCAAATTTCTATGAGATTTGTAGTTTCAGGATCTGTTAGTTTAGAGATGACCTCCATGGAATCATTGATAGGTATATTGGTGTATAGTGAGGTGACATCAAAAATAACCAAAATGTCATCTTGGTCCAGCTTGATGTTCTTAATTTCTTCAATGAATTGTGTTGAGTCTTTGACAAAGGAGTCTATGTTTCCCACTAGAGGTTTTAGTTTCTTGGCCAAGTGTTTTGCTAGGTGGTATGTAGGACCGTTAATGGTGTTTACTATAGGTCTGAGGGGGATGCCTTCTTTGTGAATTTTTGGAGCTCCATAGATTCTAGGTGTGTAAGGATTGTTTATTAATTGGTTTAAGGCAGCTATAGATAGTGTTTAAAGGTTTGAAGGTGGTTAGAATTCCATTCTTTTTCAGGATGCGGGAGATTTTATCCTTAGTTCCCAGAATGTAAGGTAGGTTAACTTTTCCTATATTATTATCAAATTCTTTATTCTTCCTAGGTTGAGTGTTTGCTTTATTTATGGCTTTCATGGCTTGATGTTTGTTGTATACATTTTTTTGGAAAACATTGATGAGGTGTTCTTTTTCTTTTTTTAGGTATTCCTTGTCAACGATTCTGAAGGCTCTTGTTGCTAATGTGTTGAGGACTCCTAGTTTGTGGGTTGGGTGATGATGTGAGGAGGCATGTAAATGTTGTTCCATGTGAGTCTTTTTTCTATATACTTGGTGAGATATGGAGCTATCATCCTTCCTAGTGATAAGGATATTAAGGAAGGGGAGGCTCTTATTAACCTCGACTTCCATAGTGAATTTTATGGAAGGGGATAAGCTATTTAGGTGATGTTTTAAGGTTTCTAGGGCTTCTCTTCCATGAGGCCATATGATGAAAGTGTCATCTACATATATTTTCCATAATTTAGGTTTTAGGGTTGAGGTCATGAGGGCTTTGTTTTCAAAGTCACTTGGAATCTCAACATGTTCTAGTTGTTCTATAATGCACAGTTGAGTCTATTTAACAACACTCCCTTGATCAAATGGTGCAATGAATTCCCTCAGGTCTTCTTCTTCTTCTAAACTCACAATGTTCAGTTCTCTCTAACCTCTTCTTGCTACTTCTTCTACCTTGAATTGTTCTCTTTTTATGTGGGGAGGTTATGGTTGTGAAACTGACTACCCTCCAGATCTCGTATGAGATCTCACCCTAACAGCATCTCGCGATGATGATTTTGATTCATCTTTTGAAATGATTTCTTCGATATAGGTATTTCTGCCTAGAACTTTCCTTCCTCTTTATGGGGGTCTTCCTCTTCCCATTTTATTTGTATCTCTATTCATGCAATTAGAAAATAAAATGAAAACATTTAAGAAAATTGAAAGCTTAGGACTTGGAGCAGGGTGAAAAACGCCCTCCCCAAGACCAAAGAATGACCCCTAAAAAGAAATTAAAAGAAGGAAAACAAAACAACCACAAAATTCTAAGCTCAAGACCTTAAACGAGGTCAATAAAAATTCCCTTCCTAGGATGAGAGAATGGTTCCTATAAAAGAAACAAACAATCTAATGCCCAGAACCTGGAGCACGGTGAAAAATGTCCCTCCCTAAGATGAGAGAATGGTCTAACAGTCAATATTTGTTGTACTTGCACGCCTTCGATAGCCTCCCTGACAACGGTACCAAAATGTTGGTGTTCAGATATCAATTATGCAATTCACATAGTTCCACATTAATTGTCAACTTGAAGCTCAACTGGTTATTTCAAGGTTATCATGTAAGGTATATGTAAGCCACCATTTCCCTACCCACCGTTGAACGTTTAATCATAACATAAAAATGTGTAACAACAAGTTAAGACTCACAACAACACACTGAAATCATTACACAACAAAGAGATAACATAATAGAAAATAAACCTCTGCAAACATCTAATCCAACAACGCCTACTCAGGAGAGTGGGCCTAACTCCCTGTTGGCTTAATGGGGCCTGACCCAGGTTCAGAGGTGATTTAGTCAAGCAAATCCTAGTACTATTGGCCCTTTCGCCAACAGTCCACGAAGCACAGATTGAGGTCTCACCCGAAGTAGTATGGGAGGGTGCTAGAACCAAGTTTCCGCACCCTAGGGATGCCTGATGGGCTCTTGGAGATCTACAGTATGACCTGTTGCTACACGCACTTGTGATCCCTTCGTGACCCGTGGTGCAGCTTCTGCGTATCTCTACTCAGGGCACGACCCATATAATACCTAAGATCCTTGTTAATTAACCAATTACTTAACTTTTGTGTGTAAGATTTATGGTGATTATAGCATTCATCAACTATAATAGTGCACACAATACATAAACGAATACAACCATAAAGTAGATAATGCACAACAAATACACAAGAATATGAATCAACTTCTCTTTTATTAATATTCAATCTTGCTTACAAACTTGACACCACCCTACGCACTCAGCTACAGGGGTCTGCGCACTCAGTTGCGGACACTACTAGGCCTCTACGCACTCAGCTGTAGAGCCTCTTCCTACTACTACAACCCAAGACACTTATAATTCTACTTTAATCTCGAACCATTCCTTTGCTATTCATCTATTCATCCCTTCTTCACTCCCTTTACAACTTAGAGGCTCACTCTATTTATACAATCCCATGGTCCGCGGACCATGGGTAGGCCAACTTTACACTATTTTACAATTCAATGCTTAGGGCGGACAACCATATGACTAAATTATACACTTCACACTCTGTGCTTGCAATTCGTGGAGTTTTACAACATTTCTAACAAAAACTTTGGCTTTGAGCCCCAAAAACCTACTGTGGGGGGATTCCATACCCAATAGGCCCCCAACACAATCATCGTGACTCGTTCTGAGTCACTCTATTGGTGTGGTGTTCTTGGTATGGAGCCCCTCCAACCGTTCCTTCACTTCCCGGAGGTCTGCGACGCACTCATTGGTAGTCTGTTGGATCTGCTCCACCCTCTCGACTGAGGTTTCACTGTCAAGGTCAACTCCCTATCTTAAGGCATGCATCGACTTCATATGTGTGATCTTTCTGTTGATGTCTGCAGTGATGAGGAAGGCCTCGTCAATCCAAGGCTAGACATGCGCTTTAAGAACCGCCTCTTTCTGCCATGCAGCATCCACCTATTCCTTCAACACCTTTGCCTGTTGTAGCTTTGCAAGCCGCTGGGTTAGTATGACTATCCGCATCATACCATGCACACTATCATACTTCACCTGAAGCTCCCATGCCTCCATTTCCAAGTGTTGTATGTGGGGTCCTCCTGTAATGAAGTGAGGACCACGAAGGATTCCTCCAACATAGCAGTGCAGTTCTGTACTACCTGTCCTATTTCTTGCAGCCCTTTTTTAATAGCACCAACGCGCTATTCCCTAACTTCTGGGGGTATAGATGACTGCACCTTTAATCGCAGCTTGATAATCTGAAGGTTGAGATCTAGTTGTACCCTCGTTGCTTCCTCCTTTGCCTTATGGAATCCAGTCACCAATTGGTGGATCCGCTCTGATAATAGTAGATCTGCCAGGATGACCAATTCCGGGACATTTCTATAAGCATTTTCTACTGCCTGCTCTAGTCCTTGAGTCTATGCAACCAGTTCAACACATTCTTGGTTGAGTTGTTCCATATTGATCTTTTGTTTACTCAATACATGTAGCGTGCAACCTTCTCTGGTGCAGAGCTCGGCTTTGATCCCATCCTGTAACTGGTATAGGGTTTCTCACAGAAGGGCAGCCAAGTTTAAGTCTAGTCCCTTAATCTTGCCCACCACAGTTCGGTCAACCTTGTTTGCTGCTGCTAACGCACCCTCAGGGAACAAAATAGTGTTGGTAATTTGGGCACACAGTGTCTATTCCTCTTCTAATGTACCTACTGTGACATATGGGGCCATTGTTCCTGTTTGTGGGGTTTTCACCTATAGTCCCTGTAGTTGTGTGCTTAGCACCCCCAACATAGTTTTCTACTTCGTCATAACCTCTTGGAGCGCGTTCTTAGTGACATCACAAACCATTTCGCCGATGTCAAAAAGATCACCTTTTGTAAGTGTGATGGGGTTGATAAACTTCTTCGATGCCTTAACCTTTTTTCTGGGGATTGGTTTCTCAGGGACGCATGAATGTTTCAATGGTTGCGAGGCAGTTTCTGGGTCCACACACTCTTCAGCCAGGTCTATGTCCTCAACCCCCTACCCTATGGACATGTCATGTCCCTCCTCAGACTCTTTTGTTGGCGGTGTTGTTGTTTCTATTGTCTGCGTTGTTGTTGCTTCATCGACCAGCTTCTGCTGTGCACCTGCCTCTGCTGCTACTTTTTCCTGGCACTTCTTTTCAGCCAGCTACGCGATGCATAACTTGGTGTCCTTCTTCCTTTGCTGAGTTGAGGCCCTTTCCATTCCTGCCAAGCTTGGGGCATGCCACTCCGGAGGCCATGTTTCCAACGTCGTGAATATGGCATCGTCAATAGCAATGAATGGGAGCTTTGTCCATGCCTTTGCCAGTTCCTTCTGCACCCGGACATAAATGTTGTGCATGTCCACTTTAAACTCTGCAAAGCTCTGTAGAGTGGCGTACACTGTGGGAGACAATCGTGGTCTTCTATTGATCCACATCGAGATGCTTACCTCCATTAGCACCCAAAAACCTTGGTGGCGTGAATCCGCTTTGCATCCTTAATGGCCCAGAGCAAAGCATACTTCGCAGCCTCAGGTATGTCCTGGTCAATATCCGAGAACTGGATATCTTCTAGTAGTTTGCCCGCTATCAACAAGATGGATAAGAGCAACCATGCATAGGGGAAGGTCTTACCTTTCTCTTGGGCCTCCTTGCAGTTTTTCAAAAATTCCTAAAAAGGAACTTCGCCCAGTTGAACTGGATCCCCTCCACACACTGTTCGGCCAGTGCAACCATAGGCATTGGTACTTCATCAGTGCAACACTTCCGCATTAATTTGCCAGCTAGGATCTGGGTGGCTACGTGCACGCCTTTGTCCTTGATACTCGTAATTGCATAGATTCGCTTCTTCTTTTCTAGCTTGTATTTAGTTTTCATGGCTTCTGCGAGTGCCAAATTGCTACTTTTGCCCGCCATCATCGCGGGGTCCTTTCCCTTACAGGAAAGTCTTGAAATCTGGTGAATAAGCTCTGCCATGATGGGAATAGGCTCCTCTAGCCATAGATACCCATCATGCACCAGGCACAACAGGTGCCTGATGACGAAAATGGTTATGGGCGCACGGTGAAAGTGGGGTATCCATTGTAGATGAAGTAACTCGGCCTTGTCCACACCGCGCAGCCATTTTCGTAGCTTTAGCATGGCTACTTGCCCCTCCAAATTTTGCTTCATTAAGCTCTCCGTAGCTAGGTGTGGGAACTTCTTGCTATTTGCGAGGTCCCAATCTTTGAATTTCAGGGTAGGCACTCAGCTTGGGAGCAGACCTTAAAAAGTAATTCCGTCAGGGAGGAGTGGGGTCTGGAGTGCACTCTTCATGGCCTCCAGGTCCTTGGGCGTCCTAACTTTCCCTTTCCACAGAAGGACATATGTGGGTAACTTCGATGTGGAAGGAATTGGTGGGACGTCCTCCTCCACATCGTCTTGTGTCTCTATTTGATCAATTAGAGCCTGTAAATCCTCCTCCTCTTCATCCACTTCAATGGTGATGGCCTTGCCTTTTTCTTCCATTGATATTTTTCCAAACCGCAGGTTTCTTGGGGACACGCATACCGGTCCCATAGTTTGTTTATCTTTCTTCGACCACGGCATCCATGGTGATTTTGGAACTTCTAGTGCAACTGCCACATCTCTAGGCTCCTCAACAGTATCTTCAGCAAATTGCACACCTGGCTTGGTAGCAGTCGTCATGGTTGCACAGGATATGTTTTGTCGCGTACTCAAAGACGGTAAGATTTCTCCATGCTCAATACCCTGAAACTACTCAAATCCCAAACAACCAAGTGTTGTCTCATGGTTAGTCCTTGGAGTTTTATAACGTCTTTTGAATTTGAATTCGACTGTTCCCCCCACTTCTGAGTCATTAATGCATTCTTCGCATCAAATCATCCCAAATCTAGCCCTTAATTCATGTCTTAATTGTCCGTCGCCTACTCCCTTTTTCCTTAAATTGGACATCTCGTCATGAACATTAATGTCAATGGTTACTTCCCAGTTGACCCACACAGTAGCGACCTTGTACCATGCTGATTCTATGCATACCTCCCTCACTGCGTAGTTCCCAAACAGACTCATTTAGAGTCTCGTGCTCTCTTTCAACTGTCTGGAATGTTGATACTGTGCTCCCTACAGCTAGTCAAGTGGATGCACCACCCGTGTGAGACTTCAATTCGCCTTCCAATCTAGTCCATGGGCATTCCTCGATTTCCCTTGCAGCAGCCGGCACAACGCATTCTACCTTATGTGGTGCGCTCCCCTTGTTACTGCATTTGGTAAGGTTTGGTCTCAGCCATGGTAGCAAATTCATAAATTCTCTACGACAATCATCTAACATAGTGGTATGATCATCTATATCTTTCTTTTTCATCCTTGGTTTATGAACGAGACATGCTTGTGTGACCTCTTTTTCTAGTCTTTTGATCCCAATGTCCATCACCATGCTTTTCTTCCTCAATCGTACCCGATCTTCTCCGAATTTGAAAAGTCTAAGCTTCCCTCATTGAATGGCTTCCCGAATCCTTATATGGCTGTCCTCGCGTAGTTGTGTGATTTGTTTGCCCTAGTCTTTGCACGTTGTCATCATTGTGGGGGCTATTATGTGTAGATTCCTTTTGGTATTCCCTTCAGAAATCTTAGGTTCTACTCTGTTTCACACCTTTGGAATCATTTCCGCGCTCAGGTTTTTGCACATAGTCCTATAGGCCCATCGAACTACTGGCACGCATAGGTCCCAATCAGTTCATTTCATATGGTAAACCTTATTTAGTACTCCACACACCCTATCAAATGCCTTTTCATAGAGAATTGGTAATGCGCATCGCCCTTCCTACTGCTGTGGTTCATTCCAATTCTCTAGGTTGTATGCTTGTGCTGGTTGTACAACATATGTTTGTACCCATCAGGAAAGGTGGGTGCAGAAGTTGTTCCACCCCATCTGATTGGATTTTATTCAAAGCTAGGTTTTTCCAAAACATAGGCGCATCATCCTTTTGTATCCATTCCAGCCTTCAAAAGTTCCTTGATGCACTCCCTACCATCGTGCGAGTGTTGCACACAGTGCCCACTTCAGCGCGCTGAGTCATTGCTGCTCTAGTACTGCACTTTCGAACTTGCTCAGAAATCCATCCATTGCTGACAATCCATCATATGTCAGTAGCTCCCTTGCCTATGTTGTTACGCAATATAATGACCTAATCATCATATTGTAGTTCAGTGTTGTTACTTTGTGTAGCCGATTCTGCCATCGCTCTATCTCTTTGTCGGAATCCAAAGTGTAGGAGCTTTCGTGCTCCCACGAAATCCTTCCATCTGCCATCGGATTCACCCAAAATTCTCCTTGTGTAGTTATCTTGTAGATATAGTTGAGATCATCATCACTATCATCGTTACGCACCAGTTCAGTGTACCACGCTCCTTCGGCTGGATCTAGCGATACTACTACGCGTAGTGACTTTTTCTCAAAGATCATTTTGCACTTCTTTAGATTTATGACTCCGTTCATATCAGTGTCTATACCTAGTAGCACAGGATAGGGATTGTTGTCATCGACAATCTCTATCACTTCAAAATATGCCTGTGTGCTCGCGCCTTCAATATAGACTGTCAGCCCTTGCAATCTTCCCATGGGAAAATTCTTCTATTGGCTCGTCTTTTGTAACTCAATAGGGGACCACTCTAACGTGGGTCTGCCTTTGCATTCCCATGTTTGCTTTGGTAGTACATTCATGTCGAAACCCAGGTCCAGGATTACCTGATCCATTTCATACTCGCCTATTTGTGCAGTCAACCTCATCTCCCTTCCTGTGCACAATGCATGCTTTCCAAGTTTTTGGACCACTTGTGGTTCTCCTGACCCTGCGCACCTAGTGATAAGTTCCTATAGCCTTTTGATTGCCTTGTTTTCACGTAGTAGTTTCATGCATGTCTCCAGAAAGGTAGTGAGCATGGAAGGATCCATCCCTGGTTCTAGTTGATCCTTACTACCTGAAGTGGAGGCCTCCGTGAAGCTCTTCTTAGCTTCCATGAATGTCTCCTTCGCACGTTCTAAATCAAACTTGAGTACCTTTGTAGGAGCCTTGAAAACCCACATGCTTTCTTCTAGATTCTTCCCTTTATCATCTCACATTGTCATACTGCTCCTGAGAATCATGTTTACATTTGGGTCTTCATCGAGCTGTTCAGATCCCATCATTTGTAAATTCTAGGTTGGAGGGGGCTGGAGTACCCCCTTTTCGTGCATCTTCGCTATCAACGAAGAAAAATCTTTTGCCTCATGATCAAACTGATTACAGTACCAACATGATATCCTAGTCAAGTTCGTACAATTGCAGGCATAATGCCCTGGTCCTCCATAATTGTAACAGATTATTTGTCTGTGATCCCTTCCTGGTCCCATTCCACCTCGACCCCGACTGTGCCCCTGAAACCCAACACACGCCATCCCTACATTTGGGTTAAGGGCTTTCATTTTGGCTTGCACACTATAGGCAGGAGTTTGATCCATCATTAGTTCATAGCGTTGGCATGTGCGTTCATCATTGCCAACTGACCTACAAAAATTACAAAACAACTGTTGGGACATCTGCGTATACTTCTACAAAAGATGACAATTATCCGTGGTATGTTTTCCTGCTATCTGGTAGATCGTGCAACATAATGCAGACACCACGCTCGGCCCTGCCTGTGCCTTCGGTCTTAATGGCATTGGCCCTCCTCCTGCCAAGTAGTTCACAAACACTAGACAGTGATATTTGTCATGGCCCTGGCCTTTGCATTTTATGCACCATACTTCCTCGCGTGCCTCTAGCCGAGGTGCCCTATCCTATTTCAAAATTTGCATTTCCAGACATAGATTTTGTAGCTACGCATGGATCTGTTGCATTCCCAATCTAGGGTCTTGTATAGGGGTCTCATGCAACCTCATTGCCATTTCCGACGCTTCGGCCTGGGTGGAAAGTTTTTACTGTGCCAGTGCCATCCTTAAGTGTGGTGTAAGTGAGGCCACAAACCATGTGCAATGATATGCATCCGTTAACGTCATATTTGCTTTGCAGATTGTACTTTTCATCCTTTGGTCTAGATCCCAGGGGGTCTCACCCGGGAGCATCACAATCTCTTTATACCTGATGATTGATTGCGTCTCTGACTTTGACCTGCTAAACTCCCTGTTCAACGCAGTCTGGATCTCTGCAATTCCTGCGTTCAATTGGTCATTAGAATGCTTTATATACCACATTAATGTGCGATCCTGCACCATGCTCACCAGCATAACCTTTTTAATATTATAATCCATGATGACCTGTGGTTCCCATACTGCTCTTACCACGAACCAGAATTGGTCCAGGTCTTCATTACCTACTCCTCTAAACACCAGTAGTTTGATCGCACTTGCCATACTAAACTGTGAAGGTCAAGTGGGTGGAGATGTTGGTGATGGGGCTGAAGTGGGTGGTAGTGCGGGTGGAGGTGGTAAACGCAGAATTTGTTGCCTTATCAAATTGGCCACACTTCTCGAAGAAAACTTCACGATCTCATCCTCACTCTCCCGCGAGGGTGAAATTAAAGGACTGGTTTCTACTTCTTCACTGCTTCTGCTTCTATAGGTCTTTCCACTCTGTGTAGTCCAAACATTAATTTATTCACATAACCCGTGTTTCACACAATAGCATCTTAATCCAAGTGTTCAAATATTTAACATACTTACCTCGCGGTTCCTTGAGAAAACGTCACTCTGCCTTGCTGTAGCTGACGGTCATGTCTACCATGAACTCAATGATAAATCCTCCTATTATCTAGTCGAGCCAGTGGTCCACAGCTCATGTTATCTTATCTTCTGAGGCTTCTAGTCTGTGCACTAGTTCCGGAGTCCAAACTATTAGTTTGTTGAGCCTACACCTTCCCTGATTGTCTCCTAACTTTGCAACCCACTCATACAACTCATATGGAAAATATGTAAAGAAAATTTCATGGATTTCAGTGTACAAGTAGTGATCCAACCACTGCTCCTTAGATACTCACAGATTTTTGTTTTCCTGCGCCACAAACTCATGAATCTTCTTGTCCAACCACTCTTCAATTTCTTTCTTTATATGGTTCCAGTGGCACAACATTAGACATCCTTTATGCAGATCCTGGTGCCGGCAACGAAACCATTTGTTGGCTTAGTGGGGCCTGACCTAGGTTCAGAGGTGATTTAGCCAAGAAAATCCTGGCACTATTAGCCCTTTCAGCAACAGTCTGTGGAGCATGGACTGAGGTCTCACTTGAAGTAGTATGGGAGGGTGCTAGAACCATGTTTCTGCACCCTAGGGATGTTTAATGGGCTTCTGGAGGTTCGCAGTCTGACCTATTGCTATGCACACTTGTGATCCCTTCGTGGCCTGCGGTGCAGCTTCCGCGCAGCCCTACTCGGGGCGTGACACGTATAATACCCAAGATCCTTGTTAATTAATCGATTACCTAACTTGTGTGTGTAAGATCTATGGTGATTACAGCATATTCATCAACTATAATAGTGCGCGCAATACATAAATGAATAAAACCATAAAGAAGATAATGCACAACAAATACACAGGAATATGAATCAACTTCTCTTTTATCAATCTTCAATCTTGCTTACAAACTCGACACTGCCCTGTGCACTCAATTGCAGGGGTCGACACACTTAGTTGTGGATTCTACTAGGCCTTTGCGCACTCAACTACAGAGCCTCTTCCTACTACTACAACCCAAGACACTTAGAACTCTACTCTAAGATCGAACCATTCCTTCGCTATTCATATATTCATCCCTTATTCACTCCCTTTACAACTTAAAGCCTCATTCTATTTATACAATCCCATGGTCTGCGAACCATGGGTAGGTCGACTTTACACTATTTTACAATACAATGCATAGGGTGGACAACCCTATGACTCAATTGTACACTTCACACTCGGCTCCTCCAATTCACGGAGTTTTATAGCATTTCTAACCAAAACTTGGGCTTTGAGCCCCAAAAACCTGCTGTGGGGGGATTCCATGCCCAACACTCCCTAATCAGGGTTGTGGCAAGATCAAGATCTATAAAAAACCCAAAAGATAAGAAATTGTACTAATCAAAATATCACTACAAAGGTCTATTGTTACAGCTCTGAAATATCATATATCTCCTAGTGGTGGCTTTCCCAACCCCGTAATCACTACTTATAAATTTCATTAATCAATTGATAGTGCCCAAGAGTATGGCAACTGTCTGCCTGCAAATACATAGTGGTTTCTTGAGATACAACAGAATTCAAAGATAACACTTGTGTTGGTTGATAGGTTGATTCACGTAATATTCATCCTACGTTGAATCATGCCTTTGATCATCATTCCTCCAAATCTACACAAAAACATAAGTTAGCAAGTTGCTTGAGGCAATAATCCCCTATGGCTATGCTTCATTGATTAACAATTCACAAAGACATGACAATAGGTGTACCTTTGCTATTTAGAATGAAAATCAACCAACAAAGGCATGAAATGAGTGCAAGAAAGGGATAAAAAGGTGGGTAAAAATGGGCAAAATTAGCAACCAACACCATGCATGCCAAAACTAGCAAGGAAATCATACATGCAACTCAGTACCTACAAGAAAAACATGTCGTTGTTTTTAATCCCGTTTTTCCCTTACGGTTTCCTGCTCTTCCTTCTCCTTCTTGCTCTAAATCCCAAGTATGCCACACTCCTCAAAGAGTGCTCTAAGAAAACTCTAAGTGTCCAAGAGTATGAGAGAGGGAATAGAATGCGAGCTCCAAAAATTGAACTAACAGAAGGTTGTGAACTAATCCACAGAAGCATTTTTATCAATGAGGCCTCTATTTTCTTCATTTTCCATTATTTTCATTCAATTTATTCCTCGCATGCAACTTGAGACCTTTCACCTTCCTTTTCTCCTATTTTACATTATTTTATTAAATAAAATGTCAATTAATGCCTCATTCCTTTCCAAATCCTTTTCCATTGCCTTTGCCAATTTCCATAACCATTAATTAATCAAAAATGGTCCCCATCACTATGTTTTTACCCAATATTCATCTTCGAATAAGTGTCCCATGACCTTGGTTATTGTTTTTCCTTTATTAACTTTATTACATGGATTTTTGACTAGGGTTGTTACAACCAACACTTGTTAGCCCATGCATTCATTAACCATTCAAATACTTATCAAATAATGAAAAGGAGCCATAGTTAGAGTACATCATATAACCATGTATATAAACATCATAAAACTAGAATATTAACCATGAAAAACAAACATAGAATCCACATAATAAGAAACACAAGTGCTCATAAATCACAATAGGAAAGTAACTCATATTAACATATGCATAAACCAACCAAGTCATGGACTTCCACGTACCACCCAACCATAAATTGGGTTGACCCAAATATTTCCTTCAGCCAATCACACTCATGCCATGTTCCAAGAAGTAATGCAGGATCTCATGGGATAAGCTAAGACGTGATCAACCAGGGACTCCAGAGGTTAAACCACCTCCACCCTCAACCTATCGTGATCTAACCTAAACCGGTCCCGATATCAAAAAACTAAACCAAGCTTGGATGACTCAAAATTTATTCACCATAGGTTGAGGAATTTTCCTGTCTCCACCGACTTCTTGAGGGATTCCCAAAGAAAACCATCTCTACACTCAACCCTTGGGAATTTTCTTGAGACTACCTCACCCAGTTCCAAAACCTTCCAGGGACCCAAAGCTTAACCAATAAATGGATCCCATCGCACCATGGATATGCAAGAAATGGCAAGGAAAGGTTAAAACCACTATCAAACTAGGAAAAACCCATTCCAATGACAAAAAATGAACCAAATAAACAAATTCATGTACCATGCATTCACACCTCAGCTAGGAAATAACACATGCAACCTGTTACCTGCAAAATCTTCCTGTTGAGCCTGTTGATCCAACCTTCTCCTTGTTTTCCTTTGCGTTTCCTTTTCCTTCCTGTGCTTTTTTTTCCATGTGCTTGTTCTCTTTCCTTTTTATGCCTCTTTCAAATATGGGAAAAAGTTTTCAACTATTCCTCGGGTGCCTTTTTATCATTAATGTTTAGTCTCTTCCTTTCCTTTTTCCTTTTTCTTTCATTTTCCTTCATTCTTCCTCTAATTTTCTTAACATGCAAATTTGTGTCCCTTCACCTTCCTTTTCTCCTATTTTCCTTTATTTTCATGAATAAATGCCAATTATTTCCTCTTTGCCTTTGCCAATTTCCATAACCATCAATAAACGAAAAGTGACCCTCAATGTGATGTTTTACCCAACATTCATCTTGGAATATGTGTCCCATGACCTTGGTATTATTTTTATTTACATGGAAACTTAACCTGGGGCCATTATACTTCGTTATTCATGGCTTGCTAGTCCGTTGGCTCTTCCTCTGTCATTGAGTCTTGCTTCGTTGACCTCTCTTCCATTGAGGGGTCATCATGGTCATTTCCACTATCAAACTTCTTTGATGATGAAATTTTTCCTACTTCTAGTTTGCGTCATCGTTGTCACTCCTTTGGTAGGGTCTCTCTACCTCAACATTCTTTATGGTTTTGTTCTTGGTGGTCCATGTTGTCGTTATGTATATCTTCTGCATTTTCACTCCTTTGCGCTTCACGATAGTTTATGGACATATTGATGTCCTTTTCAAGCTTCTTGGCCATGTGATGTTATGCACACTTATGGGTTTTGTTTGTTGGCCTTTTTGTACTATTTTTTATTTACAGTTTGGACGATTAGTCTAGATGTCATTGGGGCCTTCGGCCTTGTTCTTAATGGTGGTTATTTTCATCCACATGTATGTTTTGTATATATTTCCAGAGGATAAGTTTTGAAATACACTTTTTAATGTATATGGAAAATTTAATCTCACAATTTATATGAATGAATTTATGTTAGTTTTATTTGGAAAAAGAAACAAAGTTAAATATTTTTTAGATAGTATTAAAAAAACTATAATAAATTAAATTTGAGTTATTTTTTTACACCACCATCGAGTTAAGTGAAAGAGGGCATGGAGTATGCCCTAATAACACTTTTGCTTGGATAAGGGCTCATCTTCCTTTGACGTAAGGAAGCAGGTTAGCAACCTAACACCCAGAGGCATTTGGAAGGAGAGAAAGCATGCCCCCTTACGAACTACTAGTATGTAATTCCAGATGGCATTGTTTTCCACAAATAATGATGATTATTTAGCCTGCATTAATGAATAGCAACTAGAGATGGTTGTACTCAGTATTGGTTTGATAATCAAGCTATGATGAGTTTTTCTATTTTTGAAAAATTGAAAGAAAATTGAAGTGCAAAATAAGTTTCCTAATTTAATGTAGGAGAATGTGCATAAATTTTAGATTAAAACAACGACAAACAAATGGAATGAATAGTAATGATTAAGGGAAAAACTCTTCCAGAAGAAAATTCCACATTCTATTTCCATAAATTATTCAACAAGAAATCATTACAATATAAATTTTATGTACTCTCTCTTAAAGTATTCAAAAATGGCTTAAGTTTGGCAAAATTGTTATAGGACAACAGTAAAGAAAAAAAATCGCACACTTTACTTCTCTCTAACACTTAATTTATAATACATAATAAAAAAACATAAACAATTTATAGTTTCTATTTTGGAATAGAAAAAAAATATTAGTAAGTTATCCTTTGCCACTTTGCCACTACTCACAGCTTAAATATTCTTTATAACAATGTTGAAATATTTATTGCAAAATCAATGAAATTATTCTTGGCATATTGTTGAAATATTTAATACACAATTGTTGAAATTATTCTCTACACATTACTTAAATATTCCTTACAATATTGTTAAAATATTTACTACACAATTAATGAAATTATTCTCTGCATATTTCTTCATAACATTGCTAATGTATTTACTTAACCATTATTGAAATCATTCTATACACGTTGTTCAAATATTTCTTATAGCATGGTTTAAATTTTCACTACATAATTACTGAAATTATTCTCTACAAAATTTTGAAATATTCCTTACAACATTGCTGAAATATTCCTTATACAACTATTAGAATTATTCTTTGCATATTGATGATATTATTTTCCGCATGGTTCAAATATTCTCGCACAACATTGCTAAAATATCTTCTTCATAACAATTATTCTCTTCACAATAATTGAAATATTTTCTTCATAACTATTGAAATGTCTCCTTCCTACCTCTTGAACTATTTTCTTCACAACGGCTATATTCCTTAGTGTTTCCGTAGAAGTTCTTGACAAAATTGTAAGCTTATCCACCATGCCATAGAACCTCTTTGCAATGTTCTAAAATTCTTTATAGCATTGCATAAGTTCGTTGTAGTATTGTAATGATATCAACAATACTACATAAATTATTTGAATTGAAGTCTTCTCACCATCAGTGTAAAAATTCTACGTAGCGCTGCAAGGCTCTTATCAACACTAAAGAAATTCTTCATAGCATTGAAATTTTCTCCACGGTGCTATATAACTTCTTTATAACACTACATTGTGTATGACACATTTTCCGACATTCTCCCCATTGCCATACACATTACAAGGAAAAACAGGAAAAAAAATCAAATTGCAAGTTAAATTGCAAGTTAATTGATGGGCTTGAATTTATTTGTATTATCTAGTTTAGTTAATGCATCACCAATAATTTACAAGGTGTCAATTTTATCAAGTATCACCTTATCATCCTGTACCATGCTCCGAACAAAATGGTAGTGGATATCTATATGCTTTGTCT
Organism: Pinus taeda; assembly: GCA_000404065.3. Lineage (NCBI taxonomy): Eukaryota > Viridiplantae > Streptophyta > Pinopsida > Pinales > Pinaceae > Pinus > Pinus taeda. The sequence goes on from APFE030269765.1 coordinate 161,283, forward strand.
TTGCATGAAAGAATGGATTTTTAACTAGACAAATGGCTGTACTATGACATCGAATTATGAAATCTTTTGTACATTCCCTTACTTCTAAGGAAAGTTTCATAAGAAAGATAGCCTCTTATCGGAATGAGTAGTTGGTATATACTTTGTTTTTGTAGTAGACAATGTGACCACAACTTACCACTTTCTCATGCAACTCACTGCTCCAGTGAATATATGAAACATATAACCACTAGTAGATCTCCTTCTATCTACATACTTTACCCAATAAGGGTCCACATAATTTTGTATATCAATTGAGTGTAGGTCTCTTAAAGCATCACTATGATAGCAAATGGAATATTCAAAGGTACTTTGCAAATATTTGAAAATCCTTTTCACTACAACCCAATGTTCATGTCTAGGATTAGCGGTGAACTTGCTTAAGAATCTCGCTGCTTGGCCAATGTATACTCTAGTATAGACCACATCATACACCAGACTACCAATTTCACTAGCATAAGGAACATAATCAAGATAATCCATATCTACACGTGTCGTAGGACACTTCTTAATTAGAAAATTAGTTCCCACAAAAATTGAAATAATTGGTGGTTTTCTATATATCATCCAAAAATGTTGCAACATAAAGTTTACATACTTATTCTAGCTAAAAAAGAGTCATTTATTTCTTTATTTCTCTTTATCTCCATTCCCAAGATACATTTTATAGCCCCTAAGTCCTTCATTTTAAATTGTGTTGAAAGCTAAGACTTCACATTACAAATCACATCCTTATTATTACAATAGAAGTATCACCAACATGTAGAGTGATAATAAGGAAATGATCACCTTTTGTTTTAATACACATAGTGAACAAATTTGGATCTAAAAAATCATATTCTTAATATATAGGACTCAAATATTTGGTACCACATTCTAGGATACTATTGGAGACCATATAAAGATTATTTTTAATTTCAAACCATTGATTCTTTACTTTTTTTCAACATAGTTCTATGGTTGTGTCATGTAGATCTCCTCCTTCAAGCCACCACAAAAAAATGTAATTTTCACATGTGCTTTTTCTCTCTCTAAATAAAATTTTGATGCAACATATGATAGAAAACTAATAGATTTTAATTTAGTGAATAAGGAGAAGATCTCACCAAAATCTACTCCCTCAACTTGGGAATATTCTTTCCCAACCAACCTTGTTTTATGCATTTCAATACCATTTTATAAACCATCTTATTTTTGAACACCTATTTATACCCATTGTGTTTCTATCCATTAGGCAATTGGACCAAGTCCCATGTATTATTCCTTTTGAGTGCATCTATTTCCTCATTCATGGCTAGTCTCTAAGACTCTTTATCTTCCATATCCATTGCCTCTTTCACAATCCTAGGCTCATCGATGTTAGTAGTAAAACAAATATACATTTGAAATCAGAAGGAATACAATTATACATGTCTAGATTTATTCTTTACTAAGTGGACCATCATAAAGATTGAGGTGGGCTTTCTTTCTCCTTTTTGGACTCTATCAATCATCCTTCGCATTAGGGCCTTCATGAACTTCTTGTTCACTTTCTGAGTTCAACTTTCTTGGTCATTACTGGTAGTTGAATCACTGAATTGTTATCATCCTATTTTTGCTATTCCACTATGGGAGAAGGATTGAATTGTCTATGTTGTATCCTCAAGCTTATTTTATAGAAGAGAACATTGTCAGGGTACCCTATGGAGGAAAATATGCTTCCCACTTTAGGCTTCAAGTTGGCTCTTGGGTGAGAGGGGGTAGTCCTCAAATTATCAAAATGATATTTTATTTTAAGAATTTTAGAGAATATTCCTTAAAAACCTTTAAATGCCAAATTTTATTGTGTATATTTAACAAATGTTCAAGTGGAAGTGTAGGCTAAAGATACTAGTTAGTTCTGTTAAACACCTCCAAATGCCATATTTTAATGTTTTTATTTAATAAATGTTGGAGTGATAGTGTACGTAGAAGATACGAGTAAACTTGAACTAAATCATTAAACCATAATACTTTAAAGGGAAACTTTATCCCACCACACAAACACATAAAATATAGATGGATGATAAGAAGAAGAGAGTCTCAAATACTGAAAGGAATATTGTAGGCATTCCTAGGTACTAAGTATAATTTGTTAAGAGGGTTATGGAGGATGGTTTTATTCAACCCTATTGATAGATATAAAACATATTAGAAACATTTAAACATATTTCAATGCTTGTAGGAAAACAATTAAAATCCCTAATCTAAACCTAATAACTTCCAAAAACTGCTAAAAATCTTAATTTGTGAGAAAATATAGTGTTAGTATAGGTAGTGGTAAATTCCAAAATTGTCACAAAGCTTGAAAGAGGGACATTTTCTCAAATTATGGAAAAAATATGTCAATATAGTTTGAAAAATATTTATTATTATTGAAATACAAGTTTATAAAGGCTAACAACCACTTCAAGAAGAAAATATTATTTATAAATAGAAGATAAAAAACATTTACAGATGAACATGTTTGCATGTTGAATGGTGAATCCATTGACCAACATGTTGATCTATTGTATTAAAATGGATTTTTCGTGCTTAATGCTTAGCTTCCTTGTAGTGTATCAGATTCCAACCATTTTAATTGTCTTCAAGTGTCAATTTTATTCCCCTTCAAAGTACGTTTTTGGCTTCAATTTATAATTGTTCATTAAAATAAGTCATAGTGTTGAATAGTTAGGATGATCTCCTTTAAGCCTTTATGATCTTATAAAATATACATATCAATGATTCAAATATATCACCTTTCTCGTATAACTATTTTTTAATTACGTCGATAGGCATTTTATTATGAAGTTCTTCATGCCGACATTGTAGAGATTCATCGCCATGTATGGTAGATATTTACTATTTGTGGCCTATACACGTGTAGTCAAACACTATCTCCTTTCTCCACATATCTCATCTACCTCCTTTCTCCACATATCATCTATCTCCTTTCACTTATCTCCTTTCTCCTTTCACCTATCTCCTTTCTCCTTTCTTTCCTACACGACAAATATCTCCTTTCTACACACTCAAAAGGTCCACGGCTATGTTATAGCATCTCCATGGAGAGCACTTTGGTCTAATCCATAGAATGTGCATAGGTGAAGTGTTTTCTTATGGGTGGAAGGCACATAACAAAATAAAAATCCGTAAAATACACAACTTCTTTAACCAAGTAACATATCTTTCTAAATCTTGATCATTTTATAATGCAAAGTGAAAAGAAATGCACATGCTTTAACTCCAAGGAGGTTGGATTAACTTTCATATGCATACCTATGTTGACCTTGTGACTTATTGGGATTAATCCCTGATCACTTTGAGACAAGCTCAGAAGAGGACCTAATATTTTCTCCTCAAACTGTGATCCACAACCATCATCAACATTATTATGTTGATAACTAGTATAATTTCCATTGTTTACTATTAACATTATGGCCCAATGAACACATGCCATTATATTCTACCCATCCATACTTTATCTACAAGAATATCTTTATCACATTCACTATTCCACAGAATACAATCATCAATTTCCCATTGGATTGCTTGCCCGGAATCATGGATGCAGGGTGTGGATTCATAAATAAAGGGAATTATTGTTAACATCATACAATAATTAGATTTAAAAAGTACAACTAATTATTATATCCATTATAGTTCTCACATGTAGAAGTCCTCATAAACCAGAACAACCATCTTGATTATCATCTGAGGATGTTCTACACTCAAATCCTTGCATACATACTATTGGGGATCCAAAATTGGACAAGTTGGAGACTAACCCAATGGAATTTGAACTTCTACGAACAACAGAAAAATCCAGCGAGGAATGTATTTTTCAGCCATGCGCGCAACTTTGTTGATTTTTCGTCTCAATCTCAACCTTAAAATGTAGAAGACGAAGCACCATAACTCACTGTAACATCGCTAGTGAAAATTCCATGTAATAGAAGTTAATAAAGGAAAAATAATAACCACGGTTGATGGGACACTTATTCCAAGTTGAATTTTGTGAAAGACATCCTAGTGTGGGTGTTCATTGTTTTATTATGGAAAAGGAAATTGGCAAAGGCAATGGCAAAGGCTTTGGAAAGGAAAAATGGCATTTTGGGAACATTTGTTTATGAAAATAATGGAAATTAGGAGAAAAGCATGGTGAAAAGTCACAAGTTGCATGTGAGGAGGAAATTGAACGAAAATAATGGAAAATGAAGAGAATAGAGGCCTACTTGATAAAAAGGATTTTGAGGATGAGTTTGTAACCTTTTGTCAGTTCAGTTTTGGAGCTCTCTCATTATTATCTCTCTCTCTCTCTCTCTCACTCTTGGACACTTAGAGTTTTCTTGGATCACTTTGGCATTGGATTAAGAAAGGTAAAGAAGACAAGAGGAAGGAAGGAGCAAGCAAGGGAGAGGAGGATCAAGCAACTAAAACATGATTCTCTATAGGTATCGATTTGCATGTGTGTTTTCCTTTCTAGATTTGGAATCCATGGTATTGCATGTGGTTCTTTGTTGTTATGGCATGGGTTTTCCTAGGTATGATAGTGTTTTCAGCCTAGCCTTTCCATTTTCGGATAGTCATGGTGAGATGGGATTCTCATGTTTTCGTTGAGTTAGATTTTTGGATGGATTCAAACTTGAGTGAGGTGGATATCTTAATAATAAAACACATGGCCTAGTAACCCCTAAACCAAAATGTGGGTTATGGTAAAGCCAGATTTTATGTCACCTTGGTGGGCCTAGGAATCCACAACTAATGAATGGCAGGATATACAATAAAACCTAGAGGTAGGACCTCTCCATCAGGCATAGTAATCCTGGGATGGGATATGTAATAAAGGTTGGAGAGTGGGTCTTGGTTTAGGGTCTAGAAATCTAGTGTGGATTGTGGTAAATCCTAAGAGCCTAGGAGATAGGAAAATTCCTCATGGTGTAGGTGCATAAATACCATGGAATCCATGCTTGTTTTGGCCTAGTGATCTAGTGGAGATCATGGTAAAGCCTGTTATTACATGTTTATTGTTTGGCCTAGTGATCCAGGATGGATTATGGTAAATCCCAATTTCTATTGATGAGGTTGAGGTGGTTTAGCCTCAAGATTCGTTGGTTGGTTCTTTTGGTTTGAGTCCCACATTCATGCTTGAAATATGACAGGGGGTGAATGGCTAAAGAGAGAACTGGCTCAACCATTCTATGGTCAAGTGCAACGTGGCAGTCCAATCCCAGGTTGGCTTTTGAATTCATTAATAAGAGGTTCTTTCCTTAGTATCTTATGCATAAATATCATGGTTTATATGTGGAATTTATGGCTAATGTATCCTTCATATTTATGTTGTTATTATGTTTGTTATAAGCATGTATTATGATAGTGATGATGTATGGAGCTCCTCATCTTTTGATTTGTAAATGAATGAACAAGGTATATATGACCTATTAGATGATAATGAACCTAATGACATAAGGGCACAATGATTCTTAGCGATTCTCATATAAGTATGAGACCCCTATGCTTAGTTTTTTTGTTTAGACCTGTAAATTAAATATTTGTGACATGTTTGACGAAATAACTATCATGGATAGTAAGAGTCCAATCTAGACATTGTCATTGTTTTTGCAAATTCATCATTTTTATGTTGTGTAATTTCATTTCTGAAGGTGTCATTGAGTTCTAGGCAGTGGACCTAGGCTCTAGGCCTGAAAAAATGCCTCAAATCCTAGAGTCGCAAGCATAGGGCTGAGGAGAAAAGTCCCTAGACACATGCATACCCATGTTGTGGGAGCATCCAGAGCCTCCTAGATGCATGATTTTCCATATCAAGGGAGAATCTGGGGGTTTAGTGGTCTAAAACTTCAATTGGTCTAAGGTCACCTAGGAGGTTGAATCCCATTATAGTAGCCTCTCATCACATATTTACCCCGGTTGGTCGATTATGTTGTCCCTTAAGAAACCAATTTCTTAGCTATGTAGAAATTGTGCTTAAGACATTAATGTTTATTGTTATTGTCACTTATTTGTATGATATATCCTCAAATGAAGGACTTGAAAGACCTGGCTCTTAACCCTGAATACTTGGGTGATATGAAAGTCTCAGAATGCCATATGGTGCTAGATATAAATGCTAAATGAAGAATACTTTGAAAGGTTAGAGACAATATGTTGTTTTTCACAGAAACTATTATTTGTAACACTGTGAGAACTTAGAGACAATATGTTGTTTTCGCAAAAACTTGTTGGCATTATGTTTCAAGTGTTGTCCTTGATGGCAACTCACTCAGAGGTTGGTACAGGTGCTCAGAGGTTGGTACAGGTGATGGCAACTTAATCAGAGAATAGATCTCAGTACAGCAGGACAAGAAAGAGATATATGCAGGTTCATCAAGGAGAATCAGCATGTACACGCAGGTTGGATACAGTAAAAGTGCGTACATGTGAAAAGTACCTTTGGTCCATGGCAGTTAGTTCTTGGAAGTTGTGCCTATGGTTTTGGACCATGGTGTCTCGACGGACGTGTTGATCCCTAGTTTCGAGGTTGATGGTATTGTGTAGCTATGGTTTTGGCCCGTGGTATTGTGAAGGGCCTAAGGCTATATAAGGAGAAGATCATTAGGCAAAGATATGTGAATGGTGTGTCTGACGAAGTGGGAGGATCTGGTATTGCTGGTTATCTGTTTGGGACTTTTGGCAAGGGTCGGATCTGATAGCGAAGGCATAAGAATCTATTTCTAGATCTGCACGCGGGTTGCCTTTGGTGAAAGTGCGTATACACACGGTTTTGGTACAGTGAAGTAGCGTATGCATAGCAAGATTTGATATTTCAGGTTGCTGCTAATTCTGGTGGTTGTTCCAGAGGTCTGGGCTCTGGTTTTGGTTCTGTGTACTTGATGACAGGTTTTCAGTGATTCAGTATTGCGTTGTTTAATGAATTATGATGCAAGTTTAAGTTGATGATTGTATTGCAGTAATGTTTGTTTTGTACTCTTGGATCCAGTCTGAAAATTAATGAAACGTGGTCCCTGAAGATTGTAGGGTCAGCACCTATGTACTAGTAAATGGATCAGCTAGTACAAGAGCTGAGGGGGTTGTAGCTCCCTTCCAGAAGTAGTTGGAAAACGAGAGAGGGTTGTAGCCCTCTGCAGGTTGTAGCCTGCATACTGGTAAAGGACTGCACCAGTACATTGTAAAAGAAATTTCTCATTAAAGAAGAAAGAAATGAATTGCAGCAGGTGGTTTTCACCCACATTGGGTTTCCACCTTATATCATGGTGTTCATGTGTGTGGCTCTTGTGTGATGTCCTGTTTTGTTATACTGCACCTGTTTACTGTTAATATGCTTAATAATGTTATGATGCATTCACTGAAGATTAAGCTAACTGAATTATAAGATCTCTGGGTATACGCTATTTGCTTTAGACACAGTCGCGTGTATACGCTGGTTCACTTCATTGAAGTAGCGTATATGAATCTGAGTATGAAATTGAAAAGTTTTATCTGATCTGATAATATTGATTCACCCCCCCTCTCAGTATTATTTCGAACAATTGGTATCAAAGCAGGTCCCTCAGAGGAAGCTTGATCGCTTGAAGGAAAAGATCCATCAGAATGGCTAATCCAGAAAGAGAGGCACACATCAGGCCACGAGTCTTTGACGGGAACAATTTTACTCACTGGAAGATAAGAACCACTGCATATCTACAATCACTTGGAGCAGAAGTTTGGGGAATCATAGAAGGAGGATACAAATTCCCATCAGCAACTCCTACAGATCCAGCAGAGAAAAAGCAATATGAGCTCAATGCCAAAGCTTTTACTGTCCTATTGAGCAGTTTAACACAATCAGAATTTATGAAGATCATGCATTTCAAATCAGCTAAGGAAATATGGGACAAAATTGTCACAAGCTACGAAGGAGATGATCAGGTAAAAAGAACAAAGCTTCAAAGTCTCAGAATCCGGTATGAAACTCTTAAGATGCATAATAATGAAAATGTAGCAAATTATTTCCTACGTATGGATGAGATTGTGAATTTTATGAGGGATCTGGGTGAAGAATTTGAGGAAATTGTTTTAGTTGAAAAGGTTTTGAGATCTCTATCTGCTAAATTTGATTCTAAAGTATCTGCCATAGAAGAAAAGGAGAATGTGCAGAAAATCACCATGTCATAGCTTCACGGGATCTTAACTGCTTTTGAAATGCGACAAGAAGTACCACCAGAAGCTGCATTCGAAGTGTCAGAGGAAGAAGATGAGGTAAATTTTGTCAAGAATCTTGAACGGGGAACTAGACGGTTCAAAGGTAAGCTACCTTTCAAGTGTTTTCTATGTGGTAGAGTTGGTCACTATGCTGATAGATGCCCTCATAACAAAGGAAAGAAATTTGAAGAAGATGGTAGAAGCTATTATACCCATATTACAAGTTCATTCAATGATAGTGAAGATATTAGAAGTCTCATGGCACGTAAAAACAAGAATGCTTCATCCAATAATAGCGAAGATATAAAAAATCTCATGGCACATGAAAA